>JAIUZE010030793.1:0-12626 GCA_022085475.1 Heliosperma pusillum | reverse complement strand
AAGAAAAAGTCAAAGATGACTTTAAAAGTCAAGAAAAGTTATGACTGACTTAAAAAGTCAAGAAAAGTCAATGACGGACTTTAAAAAGTCAAGAAAAGTCAAAGACGACTTAAAAAGTCAAGAAAAGTCAAAGATGACTAAAAACGGTCTTTTCATGAAATCTCTCAGAAATTCCAAATACGAACGCGGAATTTCAAAATACGACTTGGAACAATAAATTCTATTTTTAAAAAAAACTTAAGTTCTACTGAAAAGTGTTAGTAAATATTTTTACCAGAAAAATTGGGTACTTTTCGGGTTGTTACAATCACCCCTCCTTTTAAAAAGTTTCGTCCTCGAAACTTAGAAGAAGGAAAGTAACATATATGTAGGTCTATTTCAAAACTGTTTAAAAATATATTTGTAATAAAATATAGGGTCTTATCAATGGAACGGAAGGTTCTCGGCAGCTGTAAGAACATCGAGTCCCAAGTCTAAGACTTTAAAAGATACATTTTCGCATCAATAAATGAGAAAACTAGTTATCGAACGTCTCCAATAACAAGTCTCAACACTCCTTGACGGTAAAACTACTTGAAATCATTAAAATATTTTCAAAAGCTTTTAGTTCATAAATTCTATAGTAACGGTAATAACTTTACTATCTATGCCTAAAATTTCTAACTAAAGCTTCTAGTAATCTATCTAAGAGAAATGATAATCGATAGAAGGAACGGAATATGCGGAAGAATAAATCGAATAGAAAGAAAGACGAAAGAAGGATGAACCCTGTTGGACCAATTTCATAGTTTTGATAATGACATATGTTTACGTAATAATGTGTTTTACTCGATATATCATATGCGTGTAATTGTGTGCTTTAGTCTTATTATAGCTAGCAACAATTATGAGAAGAAAGATCAAAGTTAGACATAACTTTGATAAAGTTTGTGAGACAAAGTTATAACAACTTCAGGAATAACTTTGGAAGTGAACTTGGAAGTTATAGCTAACCAGGCATAACTTTAAGGAAAATCGCTTCAAACAAGATCTACATCAAACTACACAAGACTCGAGATGGAGGGTCGTTGTGATCAAGATGAAGAGATGATCCGTATACTGAAGATCTTTGTGAAGATTAGATAGTATAGGTCGTCATTCGGTAACTATTCCATTCAAGAGATTTTATGTTCAAAAGTTATAGCTTTAGCCTATGATTTTGAATGATAAAATATTGATGCATGATTTTGGAAATAAAATGTTTTGAAATGTTTTTAAAAGTGAAAGAGTTTTATTTTTATATTTATCAATTATTTTAATAGAGAATATATTTATGAGATTCTATTGGTTAGTAATACAACTTATGGGTTGTCATGCTACCTAGGGTTTCTAATATATTCTATCTCAATTTATTGTTAACCTAATTAGCCCACCTAGGGTTGGAGCCATCTAGGGTTTCGTGGAAACCTAGTATTGTGCCTCCTAGGGTTGCGTGCCTCCTAGGGTTTCGTGAGCTAGGTGAATCCGGCCTCCTTAGGCTTGTTTCCTTAGTTTACCTAATCTAGGATTCTACTATATCTTTACAACAATATTTTGAGATATCAAGATAAATATATTTCTATAAGATAAACCAAATTAAATAATATTTTGAGATAAAGATATTTCTAAAAGATAAGCAAATATTATTTTATGGAAAGATAAGTATCTTTATTAAATATTATACTAGGGTTTTAGATCTACTATAATTCTTCTACTATAAATACTCATTCACATATCAATTGTAAGTAACACGACATACACGAAATACACACATATTTACACGGCTATTTATTTTACTTGTGTTGATTTTCCAAAATCGTTTTAAAGCAAACCTTTGAGCAAATATGTATTATTTTTAGAGTTTGTTTTTAAAAGAGTCGTGCATCAATTATTATCAATCGCTTGAGTGAAATACGTTATTGGATAATAGTACATCATTATAAGCTTACAATTCTTTAACGGGAATCTGTGTGAGTTATATTGTACTTTCTTATCAGCGTAAGATAGTATAGGGTATTTAGCGATACTCATCTGAGTTATAATCATAGTGTTGATTATACGAGTGGGTTGGTAATTTTTTTAATCCGTAGAAAGGTACTAAAAATTATTAATCGAGAATAGTGGACGTAGGTTTCAACGTGTGAAACTGAACCACTTCAAAAATCGTGTGCCTCTCTCTTATCTATTTACTTTTCGTTATTTCGTTATTTGCGCTTACTTTGATTAATTAATTAGTTGATTTTAATTCATAAGATCAAATAATTAATTACATATCATATAAATCGAAAAAGTGGGGCTAGTTTTTAATACTCAATTCACCCCCCCCCCCTCTTTCGTATTCGATCAATAGACTCTACAAACCCCAATACTATCTTCCCTCTATGAAAATTCAAATGTCGATCGTAACTCGACAACACTAACTGCACCAGAATCTAGTCCTCAAGAGAGTGGAATATATCCTCAACATTTTCAATCATCAGATTCTTACCAAAATATTTCATAAGTACGACACATCGAGTAACATCTCCCCATTATTCAAATTCAATTACAATCTTCTAAGGTCCATCGATACGGTAAACTCCATAACTAACAACCCATGAAAGATTCATTACGAACTCTAATCTTCTTAGCTTCATCAAAACTCCTATTGGAAACCACCATCAAAATATTTATAATTAAGGCAACAAGACCGCTAACAACCATAAGGTAAAAGAGATTTATCATGAAATCCTTTGATCCAATTTATCCCAAAATTCATTACCCTAAATTATTAACAATGAACCTTCTCATCCTCAAAAGTTGAATCACGAAACCTCAAAGAGATTAGTCACACAAATCTCGATTCACTTAACTTTTGCCAAACATAGTGCAATGCAACCGTAAATCAATTTATTTATCTCTTCCAAACTCTCAATACATCGGTTATCGCTTATGACGATATTCCCCAAGTTGTATCATCAAATCCTAATTCCACAAAGTATTTATTCCCGTTAAGATCCAACATTTAAAGACCATAATTTCCCAAATAACACTTAAAGAATCACTAAAATTCTTAACCACACTACTAACTATCATTATAATTATTTCGATCCTCAAAACGATATTGCAACATTAAGCTTTCAAAGTCTAATACCCCTAGGATAATTTCATCCTAAGTTTATCTTCAAATCCTTATAATCGTCTAAACCTGAAACTAGCTTAATAGGATGGTTATGTACCATATTCGAAACTTCTTCCTCAAGGTACCACTCTCACCACCATAGGGTGAAATTAGATCTATACCATTTTCCTCAAATCACAAGTTCATTCAAACAAACACTAATAATCCACAAAATTCAAAGTTCTTCCGACTAAGTATAATATACCACAAACAAATGGGTATGACATCCATAAAAATGTTACAAGAGGAAGGTAAGGACACCAATGGTAAGATGAAGGAACTATCTAGAGTAATTTCCAAGAGGTAAATAGGTCGGAAGAGAAAGAAGCACCTAGTTAGAAGGAATAGAGCATAATACAATAAGGACGAGAGAATTCATAGATGAAGAAGGAATTCACTTCTATTAGGCTTGCAAATCTTCAAATCTTCGGTAGAGGATACTCCTTCTAGGTAACACATATTCCACCATAAGGCGTAATATTGCTCCTAGCAATTTGGCTAGCCACCCAAGCATAGCCTCCTTGGCAATTGTCTTCTCTATGAGGAGGGACCTGGTTGGCACTAACAACGATCTCTCCTACACAAGGTCCAACCATCTTCATAAGAAACAAAACAAATTAAGTTACTCTTAACAATTAGCATAAACAAATAGACTACAACATAAATCCTAATCTACCCCATGCATACAATTTCTATCTCAAAGTTATTATTTTATTAAGTCAAGTGTATTTATACAAGGGTACACAAAGTGCGTCGGGAGCAAAATGCTTCTGATACCAACTGTAACCGCAAATGTGCGGAAAGATAAACAAGTAATTTAAATAAATAAGAGATGAGAATACGTTTCTAATAGGTTCACTTTAGTGAAAATCGGTAAATTTTAAAATCCGAAAAACCTACTATTTAAATATACTTCATCTAACAAAGGTGTCATAAAATAAAAAGGTCATACAAAACGGAATTAATATTATACATAAAAAGTATCCAAAACGGGAGACAAGTTTCCCGTATAAATACAGAAATAAAAGAGTGTATAATAAGATACAATCTAAGAACCGAATATAGGTCCAAGGTAAATACTTCGCTCGCTAGCTCGTCAATGTACCCCAGTATGCATCACAAACCTGCCAACCGCATTAAATATAAACACGGAAGCCACAGTCAGTGGGGAGTAACTCCGAGTTCTCCCAGCCACGAAATGTCGAGTTTTAATTAAACATGAATAACATAAAAGCAATGTATATGGAAAATACAAAACCTTAACATATATGATATGCTTTTCATGTTATGAAACAATTAACTAACATATAACCTAGCATATGAAAGATATCATGTGAATTCGGTAATAAAATATAACTCGAGGTAGGGAAGCTGGTATGCTGGCTCAGCGGTTACCACGTAACATGGCCCTGATCCACTCAAACCCTAATCAACACGTAATCATGTGAATCAGTTAACAATCGGTAATCCAAACTCTATCAATCCTAGCCGGCTTGCATCTCACCTTCTAGAACTCATAGAATCATACAAACATGAAAGACCAATACGTCTACAAACCGGCATAAGTTCTTAGGGGACCATCGATAGAAGACTTCTGTAACTACGAGTTATACCAAGAGGTATGATATACTTATCATATTTAGACTCAAGCTGTTACCCTAATAACAGGCCCAAAATACAGCACACAATAGGCTCAGCGGTTACCCTAATCAAAAAAAAACATGGCCCAGGATCCCAAAGCATATATTTAGCTTCAGAGGTTACCGTAATAACTGTGGCCAAGATACACTCTACCTCTAAACCTAGACTGCGCAGACTAGGAGAAAATGCGAAGATCATCGCATCCAAGACCCATGATACAATCAATGAGTACCCCTATAGGAGATCACCAAAGGGTTGGCTAGACTAAGCTGGCGCCATTCCCAAAGTGAAGCAATAAGGCAGACATGCCCAGACTTGGAGATCCACCAAGCCGGAACACAAAAGCTATTAACCATGAACTATATACTCGTTAAAGATAGTAAGGCATATCAATGTCATGGTCCAAGATACTCATTTAGAATTAGAATGGTCAAGACGCCATATACTCATAATTCTCTATGGGTACTTAGTCAACACGACACCAACATATAATCAAACAGTCACGGGAAAAACTTCCTATCATGTGACTAATTGCATATAAATCATATTCAAATATCATATCGGCCCCCTTTTCCAAAATTAATCTTACTAAGGCTTATTCATTTCATTAAAAGATAAAAACCTTACATGAAGACAAATCCCCGACCCGAGTCCCGCGACGGGTCATCAGTCAAAACGGGGCTGACTAGATCTTAGTTTGACCAAACCCGTTTGGTCAAACCGGCTAGAAACAGAGTCTTTACCAATTAGACTTAGACATAAAAATTCAACATATTCATTACATGTTATTTAAAACTTCTAACATGTGAATTATAAATCTTACGAAAAACCCGCTTGACTTAAAGGATATAAATTTAAACTACGATCTCGTATTATAATTTCTAACATGTGAGAAATAATAATTTTATGAAAAACCTTTTTAATTAAATATTTTACTTATTAACATTTCCCACTTGCTAAATATTACAAAAACACGATAAAATGACGATAACTCAAAAACCGTCACAAGTCCCAAAGTGGGACCCACGGGCTGACTTTTGGGCCGAACCCAACATGGGCCTGAATGGGCCCACGGTGTTTTTGGGGTGATTGGACTGTTTGATCGACTTACTAAAACCGTTTCTTAATATTTTCCCGCATGCTTAACATATTTAAAACCCGTCAAAACAACAACTAAACAATCATGTATCGACCCAAAACCCAAGGACCATAACCGGACCAACCCAGACCGGGCTGGACCGGCCTGAACCGGTCTGACCAGGCCTGAACCGGCCGGTTTGGGCTGGTTTCCAGCCACCCAATTCGGCCACCACCAAAACAACAACACCAATTTATTTCAACATGATTTTTAATTAACAACATCCATTTTAACAACCAATCCAACCATCATTCATACAAAAATCATTATTATGAACCAATCATCAAATTCATCAAGAACACTAAACATATTAAAAATTCCATACAACATCAAAATCATACTACTTATCATGTTACTACTAAAAATCATAAGTAACCATAATATGAACTAAAACAAAAGATGAACCAAAAACAAAAGAAACAAAAGCTATGTAACATTAATTCGTCGAGTAACTCGGAATCGTTACCTAGCTAGCAAAATCAAGTAGCACCAAAATAAGAAGTAAAGAAACCCGTCTACTAATCTTCACCCAAAATATACGAGTCACCAAACTCGTCTTCAAAATCTTCCCCTTATAAGAAATGACAAGAAAAACATAATTAGAATAAAACTGATTTCATAATTAAAGTGTTGAAAACGATTTGACGGTTGAAAATAAACGTACTGAGCTGGGAGGGCACCGCGAAGAAGGAGTTCTAGAAATAAGTTAGGACGGATTTAATTAAGAAATGAAGGGTTATATGATGATTTTGCTCAAGAAAGAACGAAGAACGGATTGAAGAACGACGAAGAACGAATGAAGAACGATGTGAAGAGAACGATAATTAGATCTTAATTTGATTTATTGTAAAATGAAAAGGTAGTTAGTGAGTAAAGTGGGGTGGGAGTGCCGTGTAATTATAGGGAAAAATGGAGTCGGGTTATGAAATTGTTGTTACGGAATTGACTCGGGTTTTATTATTATAATAAGATAATTAATTAGATATTAAGTTAATTAAATCAAATATCAAGATATTATGTTATTGTAATCAAAAGAAAGGAAAATATCAAGCTTTAAGAGAGGAAGAAGAGCCGTGTGGTTCATCAAAGAAATCGGGTCTGATTTCTCGATTTGCGTAATTTAAACTGACGGATCGATAAAGTTGTAAATATCTTAGATATTATTATTAGTTTAATCATTTTAAGTAAAAGATCCCATATGAGTGGAAAAAGATGACATGGGCGTGTGACTCATGCCAAAGTCGGGTTTCGGGTTTGTTTCGGGATTTACGATGACTCGGGAATAGTTAAATGATGATCGGGTTAAAACCGTAAAAGTTATTCTTTAATTCCAAATAAATTCAAAATAATTATATTAAATTTTCATAAATCCCAATAAATCTTAATAAAAATAAATTAAAAATATTATTTTTTTAAATAACATTTCGGTCTTCAAAATTAC
Source organism: Heliosperma pusillum (assembly GCA_022085475.1). Taxonomy (NCBI): domain Eukaryota; kingdom Viridiplantae; phylum Streptophyta; class Magnoliopsida; order Caryophyllales; family Caryophyllaceae; genus Heliosperma; species Heliosperma pusillum. Next base: position 5,228 of record JAIUZE010030793.1, on the reverse strand, counting down.
AAGGCGAGTCGGGAAAAGTCAACGAAAGTCAAAGTCGACTTAAAAGTCGAGAAAAGTCAAAGATGACTTAAAAGTCAAGAAAAGTTTATGACGACTTAAAAGTCAAGAAAAGTCAATGACGACTTTAAAAAGTCAAGAAAGTCAAAGACGACTTAAAAGTCAAGAAAAGTCAAAGATGACTAAAAACGGGATTTTCATGAAATCTCTCAGAAATTCCAAATACGAACTCGGAATTTTAAAATACGACACGAAACAATAAATTCTATTTTAAAAAAAACTTAACCTTGCTGGAAAGTATCCTTAAGAAATTTTACTAGAAAAATGGGGTACTTTTCGGGTTGTTACAAGCCTAAAGATGTTCTTCAAAGGGAAGCTAAAGTAGCCACCCATGGATGAAGACAGAAGGAAGCTTGGACTTATTTTGTGTTGTCTTCTTTATTGGGTTGTATTTTGTGACGTTGTTTTAGAAACTCCTTATTTCCTTATTTGACAATGGAAATGTGTTTATTTCCCTTTATTAACATTTGGTTGTAATTGGATATTAGTGACTTGGTTTTCTACCCAAGTCACTCGGTTTATGGAAACCTTTTCATTCTAAAACTTGTCATTATACTCTACTTGAACTAATAACATAAATTATATCGACTCAAATTGGAGTGTAAACTACTAAGGTTCACAAGTTTTTAAGTGATTTGATTAGCTTGACTCAAACTGAAAACAATATCAAGTAACAAGGGATGTTGTTTTGGAGATTGTGAGTTGTTTAACTGAAAGATTCAAGGGATATGACTTGGATACAGTCCTCTACAGCAAAGCACAAGAGAAAAAGGATTCAAGACTGGTTTTAGAGACAGTTTTCAAGTGTTACAGCAAAGCACAAACACCATAAACTAACCTCAACAGCAAGTAAGTTAAACCACAGCAAAGCACAGGTATAACTTGACTCACAATACAAGGCACTGATCAAACACCTGGGAGATGTATCAGGCTTGTTTCAAACTACAGCTCTTAGCACAAGTTTGATAACATTGAGTGATTTCTCAAAGTTTAATTCATTCATTCATAAAAGTCTGCTTACAACAACATACAAGACCTCCTTATATAGAGGGAATGATATCTTGTGAACCATTGGATGTATGTATCATCCAAGGGCCAGCTTAGGATCTAAACTACTTCTACTGACATTAATTAAGGGCCTCACAAGAGGACGAGCTTAACAACTATAAAGAACAGACACAAAACAGAAAAGAAAACAGACTGAGCAAAAGCAAATAAAGTAGTTTTTGGAGTTTTCCTGAAATGGAAATCTGTTGATCTTGTTGTCTTGTGCTTTGCTATGGGTGTTTTGTTGCTCCTTGGAACTCTCCACTCTTATGAGGACATAGATAAACCTGCCTTAGATGAAGACAAGTTGACTTAAGCAAAAGAAAACATCATCTGAGCATGTACTACCTCTGCTATGCTGTTTACTGGACTCTAGCTTTGGGGTGTCTGTTTCATGGGTTTTTACTAGACTTCAAAATGGTTTGTCCTGGGCAAAATTGTAGCTTAGAGGGTTGTCTTGATGGTAGGCCATAGTGGGGGTGGTTGGGATGCCCTGGTGTACCTCCTAGAGGCTGGGTTTGTTAACTGGTCTGTCTGGGCCTGAATGGCTCTGTTTCTGTTTTGTGTGGGTAATGTGGGTTGTGTTGGGGATGGGCATGGGTTGTTGAAACCTGAACTGTCTTCTTCATTGGGGTGGCTTGGCTTGGGTTGCTCTTGACTTGTCATAGCTTGTTGTTTAGACCTTGTAATTCGAGCTTCCATCTGAGGGGTCAAACTTGTCTTGTATGTGGCTTGATCATCAAGGCCCCTTGGGTGAGCTCCTGCTGCAGCCTCCCCAGGTTGAAAAGGGCTTGACCTCAAGCCTGTGTCTTCTTCTCCCTCAGAGTCTTCAAAGAAAGGACTAAGATCTCCAACATTGAATGTCCCATGGACTGCATACTCTCCGGGTAGATCAATTTTGTAGGCATTGGGACCTATCTTCTCTATGACTTGAAAAGGACCATCTGCTCTTGGCTCTAGCTTGTTCTTTCTCTTGGAAGGGAACCTTTCTTTCCTTAGGTTGATTCATACTAGATCTCCTGGTGCAAAGTCTTTCTTGGTCTTAGGAACCTTGGCATTCTTCTTGTACAGATCATTAGCCTTCTCAATTTGTTTCCTGACTGATTCATGGAGTTTTAACATTTGTTCCACCCTTTTCTTGGCATCATAGTGGACTTCTGACCTGCACACATTAGACAAACTTAAAGGCATTAAGGGGTTAGTACCATAGACCACTTCAAAGGGGGAGTGGCCTGTGGCTGCTGATGGAGCTCTATTGAAAGAGAACTCTGCTTGAGCCAACTTCAAGTCCCAATCCTTGAGAGATTTGCTGACTATACACATCAAGATTCTTCCCAAGGTCTTGTTAGTCACCTCAGTTTGGCCATCAGTTTGAGGGTGATGGGAGGTACTAAACAATAACCTAGTGTTAAGCAGTTTCCACAATGTCCTCCAGAAATGGCTCATAAACTTTGTGTCTCTGTCAGACACAATGGTCATTGGAACTCCATGTAACCTCACCACCTCATCAAGGTATAGCTCTGCTACACTCACAGCATCCTCAGTCTTCTTGCATGCAATGAAATGTGCCATCTTACTGAACCTATCCACAACCACCATGATAGAATCCTTCCCTCTTGCTGTCCTAGGCAATGCCCTTATGAAATCCATACTAACATCCTCCCAAGGCCTACATGGGACTGGTAGGGGAGTGTAAGGTCCTGCTTGGAAAGAACTCTTGGCCTTTTGACAAACTCCACACCTTCTGAGCACTATTTGAACTTCTCCCATCATCTTAGGCCAATGGAATTAATCTTGTAGTATGTCCACAGTTTTCTGAACCCCAAAGTGTCCTCCAAGGCCACTTCCATGCACCTCCTTAATCAATAGATTCCTATAAGATCCTCTGGGAACACACAGCTTGTTTCCTTTAAATAAGAATCCATTTTGCAAAGTGTAGGGGTAATCAATGGTTCTTGTTCCCTCTTTCTGTGCCAACCAATCCTCTGCAAAGTCTGGATCTTCTTGATACATATCCTTCATGAACTCAAAACCAAGAACCCTTTGCTCCATAGTTGATAGCAGAGTGTACCTCCTAGACAATGCATCAGCCACCATATTTTGTTTGCCCTCTTTGTACTTGCTAGAAAAGGTGAATGACTGAAGGAACTCCACCCACTTAGCATGTCTGTGACTGAGCTTATGCTGGCCTCCTATGTACTTCAATGCCTCATGATCAGAGTGTAACACAAAAGGTTTGGGCTTCAGGTAATGACTCCAATGCCTCAGAGCTCTGACAAGAGCATAGAACTCTTTATCATATGTAGAATAGTTTAGCTTGGCACCACTTAGCTTTTCACTAAAGTAGGCTACAGGTTTCTTCTATTGGATGAGGACAGCTCCAATTCCCACTCCACTTGCATCACATTCAACCTCAAATAGGCAATCAAAGTTTGGCAATCTTAGGAGAGGTGCACTGCACAAGAGCTTCTTCATGTGTTTGAAAGCCTGTAAAGCATTCTCAGTCCAAGTGAACTCTCCCTTCTTCATGCACTCAGTGAGAGGTGCTGCAATGGTGCTAAAGTCCTTAATGAATCTTCTGTAGAAAGATGATAAGCCATGGAATCCCCTTACTTCTGTAATACTCCTAGGGATAGGCCAAGACTGGACTGCCATGATCTTGTCTTGATCAACTGAAATGCCTCTACCAGAGACCACATATCCTAGAAACCTGACTTCCTCAGTCATGAAGGTGCACTTCTCAAGCTTCCCAAAGAGCTTGCTCTCCTTAAGTATTTCAAACACAGCCTCAAGATGCCTCAAATGATCACCCTTGTTCTTGCTGTAGATGAGGATATCATCAAAGTATACCACCACAAATCTCCCTAGGCAAGGCCTAAGCACTTCTGTCATCAATCTCATGAAGGTACTTGGGGCATTTGACAGGCCAAAGGCCATGACAAGCCACTCATAAAGGCCATGCTTTGTTTTGAAGGCTGTCTTCCACTCATCTCCTTCTCTGATCCTCAATTGATGGTAACCTTGCCTCAAGTCAATCTTAGAAAAGAACCTTGAGCCACTTAGCTCATCCAACATGTCATCAAGCATAGGTATAGGGAACCTATACTTGACTGTGATGTTGTTGATAGCCCTGCTATCTATGCACATCCTCCAAGTCCCATCCTTCTTAGAAACCAACAATGCAGGCACAGCACAAGGGCTTAATGACTCCCTTACAAACCCTTTACTCATCAACTCTCCAACTTGCTTTTGCAGCTCTTGTGTAGCCTTAGGATCACATCTGTAGGCTGGTCTATTAGGTAGTACAGACCTTGGCACAAGGTCTATTTGGTGTTCAATCCCTCTCAAAGGGGGTAAGCCATCAGGAAGTTCCTCTGGAAACACTTCCTTGAACTGATCAATGAGGGGCTTAACATCTGCAGGGATCACCTTAGATTCTTCTTCCTGAACTTCCTTTGATAGCAGCATTATTATAGGTTGCTCCTCACTACACTCCTTGACCATTGCTGACTCAGATAGAAATACAACTCCACTAAAATCCTCAGCCATACTTGGACTTCCATAGCTCTTCTGGTGTGGTGGCAAGGGGGCTAATGTCACCTTCCTGCTCCCATGCTTGAAGGAATAGGTGTTGCTTCTTCCTTGGTGTATGGAGGTTTTATCAAACTCCCATGGCCTTCCTAATAGCAAGTGACAGGCATCCATTGGAACCACATCACACAATACTTCATCCGTGTACACACTGCCAATGGAGAAAGGGACCATGCATTGCTTATCCACCTTAACCTCTGCTCCCTTACTCAGCCATCTCAACTTATAGGGGTGAGGGTGATCTTGAGTGCTCAACTTCAGCTTATCAACCATAGTAACAGAAGCCACATTGGTACAACTACCTCCATCTATAATAAGGTTACAAACCCTCCCTGGTATGGTACATCTGCTCCTGAAAATGAGGGACCTTTGATCCTCCTCCAAAGGTATCTGTTGTGAATGCATTACTCTCCATAGGACTAAGCTGTGGCCTGTGTCAGGGAGTGCCCACTATTGCCTCCTGACTAGACTCTTCTTCCTCACTCACCACTTCTTCAACCTCAGGCTCATCCCTTTCATACTCAACTAGACCC
>JAIUZE010030792.1:0-17327 GCA_022085475.1 Heliosperma pusillum | reverse complement strand
TATGTTCATGCGACTAATAACTGTATAATACAAAATTATTAGTTACTATTTGGATTTCATCCTTTAGGTGTGACCGAAAGGGATCAGTTGATCACCGCCGTCATACGACAATACCGTCAAACTCTAGTCAGCCAACCGTTATTGATTTACGTTAATCAACTGACTAATCATATATATAGTCAATAAATATCCCAATTATATTCCTTAATAAGATTTATTATGTGGCGCACTATTGTGGAGGACACCTACTCCAACACCCCAAATTCCAATTGAAACGAATTCAAAGGCTGGAGATAGGGGAGTAGAGTCAACCGTATAAAACCAACACGACATGACGCAAGATTCAACCAAACGCGACCCATGACTAAGAGGACTTAGGCTATCGACTTCCTCACGGTTTTCACTCGTCACACATTTAAAGAACGAGTGATTTTTTGGACCAAAAAGTAACCAAAACCACTCAATTACTCGACTTGTGAGACATGCCCGCAATCTAATTTGTAGTCCTCTCCTATATGGTCGCATATGAGATGTAAAGATGGGAATGAACATAAATGAAACAAGGGTTGTATCGGGGATAGGTAGTGGGTCAAAACGGGATTGGTGCAAGCATCGTTATGGATGATGTGGAGTTAGAAATCAAGAAATTGTCAAAAATTCCATTTCTCCCAATTTATTACAACAAATGAAAATATCAAACTTGAAAGTCCGATTCACTTGGAAAAATATCATATCCCCATTTATTTTGCAACGTCTTTTTCTACTCGCTTAATGATGGATAAGGAGTGTTGCTTGACATTTTCTCATACAAAACATGGAATAGATAAATATAAAGTGAAATTTTGTTGTTGTTTTGTATTTTTCTTTCTTTTGTATTTTATTTTTGCTTTTATAAAACCTCTTTTTTCATAATCAAAACCAAATATAAACCGAAAATTTCAACACAAGTGAACTTAGCTTGAGTTCATTAACCAGGAGACGAATTTCCCTTTTCAAAACACCAAAAACAAAGTGACAACTTTCTTGATCAAGGAAGGTTGTTTATGGGATGTAGTAGGTATTTGTAGTAAATGCCAAATGAAAGGCTAAGACTCAAAAGGGATGCAAAAGTTGGTCCTAATCTAAAGGGTTGAAAATAGGCTTATAAGGCAATGCGAGGCTCAAAAATTATAAGCAACATAATGTTTCAAATTATGCACACAAAAAGGAATACATCTCCTGACCTAAGGAAAGAACGACACACTTCTGCGTGAAGATGTGACATACCACGCAAGGAACCTACTCACAACGTATGGATACCGGGTATGAATGCACCGGTCTAAAGGAGGTTGTAGGTCTCACATGTAAGTAGCTTTGTCGAAGTCTAGGTCTAGCCAACGGTCTATTCGGTCTCACATGAGGGTCCATTGCCTTTGGGTTAACTCTACTCCCCGGGTGTCTAACAAGGAGGTCAAAGAGGTGCAAGCCACTAGAAGGGGGAAGACACGGTTAAGAAAGTTTCATCATTGGGGTATCATGTTCCCTTCCTAGACCACATTTTGTTCAAAATATTTACAAACTCAATGTAAAACAAAATTAAAATGACAAACAATTATCCACATGTGACGAAATGCAATTATAATTCCTAATAACAATCAAATAGATATGCAACACTGTCTAAACTAGCAGCACATAAGCAACAGACAACAAGTTCCAGAAGGAACATCCTCATCAACAATTTCCGGTCCTCCTCCATATCAATCGAAATAAGGGAAAAGAGCGGAAAAAGGAGAAAATAGTTGGAAAGAGTATACCAAGCGGTCTTCTATTCTCCTATTGTTTCAAATGCTCCATGTGTGCCTACATCACTTGTTAGACAAAAACAAATATATACAATGCAATATTTTTTGGTTTTTTTGAAGATTTTTCAATTCTTTTTCAATTTTGTTTGAAATTTTCATCACGCATATACAAAAATTTACAAATATGTACAAAAATAGTTATTTCCCTCCCCACACTTAAACCGGACATTGTCCCCAATGTCGAAGTGCTAGGAGAAGAATGAGAAAATCAAATGAACGCGTTTTTGTTCTTTTTGAAGATTTTTTTTTTTTTTTCGTAAAATAAATAACATATTTTTGGTCTTTTTTTTTTTCAAAAATAAGAAAAGCATGCGAACTACCCTATATGGATGCAAATCCTATATGTGACGATATATTACATAATTAAATTCTAATGCAACTTAAATGAATGCAACTAGATGTACTAATCGAAGATGTATTACATGTAACTAAATGCATGCGGAAATATAAAATGCATGAAATGATTTGGATTTAGGGATCATACTTGTAATTTTGGATTTTGAATTGGGAGCATCACCAATATTCTTCACTCGGAATCTCCATTGGACTCGGTGTTCCCTCCCTCTTCCTCACGGATAAAGTCACCCGTGCTCAAAGGCATGGGGGGTTCGCCCAAGAAAGCACCACTCAAAGTCGGGTCTTCACCCACCACCGCCCCATCTCCCGTGATGAACACCTCCCCCGAGGTGGGTGGAGGAGCCCCGTACCAATGGGCATCATGGCCCTCATCGTGTGTGGGTGGGGGCGATGGCGGGAAGATAGTATCACTCCAATAATCTTGGGTGACACGAATATCACCGTAGACTACGGAGTCGTCGTGGGTCGCATAACCTCCTTCGGGAGGAAGGTATAAGTGAGGGTGAAGGTCAAATGGGTGGTTATATCCCCGTCTCATAAAATCATCATATATGGGGAATTGAGCCACCGATTGGTCATAGTAGACCCGATCGATCTTCCGGTGAAGCTCTTGTCTATCCTCGACGGCCGCTTGAAGGCCCAAGTTCACATTCACCATAAACTCAACTAGTGAGTCGAGAAGTGGATATTGTTGCGGAGGTTGGCTAGTAGAGCCTTGGCCTTGTTGAAAGGCCCCAAAAGGAGTACCAGTTTGGAAGAAGGGTGGTGGTTGGTTGTATTGGAAGGAGGAGGTAGTGGGCATTTGTTGATCATGGCCAAAAACTTGGGGGGCTTTGGTTGTGTCGGGTTCTTGTTCTGGTTCCGCCTCAATTTCGAGAAGATAGTGAGGAGAATCCTTCACGATCTTCATCTTAGGTTCATTAGGAAGCGGCACCGAATTTCGTTCTACCCCGCCCACCTTGACTTGCCAATAGTTTTTATCGTCCACGGGGTTTTTCTTGATCCATTTTAATGAATGTAGAATGTAGTCCACAGTCAAGTAAGTATCCCCCCGGAGAAAGGTAATGCCGGGCAAATTCCGGGTGAGACATTTGGCAAGGTGGGTTATGATGCCACCCACCACTATCGTTGAGGTACCCGATGACGAGTTGCTAAGACGGTATAAGTGCAGGGCGAAATAGTGAGCTATGAAAGCTTTGAAATCATGGGGTTGGGTGAAGAGGTAGGACCCTAGAATTTCAAGGTCCGGGGTTTGAAAATTATGTGGCTCTTCCCGCCCAAAAACAGTAAAACCCATAAATCGATATCCAAATACGGATGACGGCATTGTGAACCGCGTTGGCCGGCCTTTTTACCTCTTTCGCCTCATATATTCCCGAGATGGCTTTCCAAACCCTCCCCATGTCATAGTCCTCTGGTGTTTTATGGGAGGGGGCCGGGTCGAGATCAAAGTGTCTAGCAAATTCTTCAAGAGAGAGGTTATAATCCCGGTTGAGAAGCCAAAATTGCAAAGATTCTACCTTAAAGTTTCGGTTTTTGATAACTTTTAGGGAGCTCAAAAACTCCCAAGTGAGGCGGGGGGAGGTCCTTTCATGGATGTCGTACATCCTTTTCATACCCATCGCGATAAAAATATCAAAAGTAATCCTATCTAACCCTAAGGCTCGCATAGAGGCACGATGAATGAAACGAGTGTTATGGAGGGGGCGACTTTTGAATAAAATGAATTTACCTTTTTGAGGTATAGAGGAAAATTCGAGCCCCAGAAAGTAGGGGACGGGACCCGTGTTGCTGGCCGCTTTCGCCATCAATTCCGCTTGGGCACTAGCTAGTTCTTCGCTCCTCGCTCTCTTTCTTGTCGTTGCCATGGCTAATAATATTGAGGATTAAGACACTTGAGGTGGGTAGTGAAGGTGAGAAGGGAGTTGTGGTGATTTTTGGAGGATTTAGTGAGAGAAAATTTTAGAGGGAGAAGTTGAAATTAGAGAAAATGAATTAGAGCAGAAGGAAAGGAAAGGGAGAAGTGTGTAAATACTCGGTTCCGGGGGTCCTAGCCGGTCAAGGGACCGGCTGCCGGGTACCCGGCTGGGACTTCTTGCCTTTTAATTTTTTTTCGGTTTTTCAGTTTTTGCTTCAGGGGCTCCCAGCCAGTCTGTCCGACCGGCCACCCAGCTCACGCTTCTTTCCTTTCCTCTTTTCCAATCTTGTCTTCTATACAATTGCACCCAGCCGACGGACCGGCAGCCGGCCGACCGGCTGGGAGTCCTCTCCTCTAAAGAACTTCCAATTTTGACTTGCTATGTGAGTCCCACCCGACGGACTGGCCGGGAGTCATCTTCCTCACCAAAAATTCAACTTTTCTTCATAGGGGTGGTCCTATCCAGCTGGCCACCTGCCGCTCTACCGGCTCGCACCCCCTTCACCTTTCTTCTCATATAAACAACCAAAAATAAGCAGGGAGTCCCAACCGGTTGAGTTGACCGGCCGCCGTCTTCCCGGCTGGGACAACTTTCTTCGTGTTTTCAACAATTCCCCTTGTTTTCTTCAACATTTCTCCTCTAGATCGACTTCCGACTTCCTTACTTAGCCCCGAGATTCAATTTTTCCGCTTTCAAACCGATTCACCTAGTCGGGACGAAGGCTAAGTAAAGTAGGGCCCCACTTTTCTCACAACATAAACTTCCAATAAAACAAAGCGATCCCATCACCGAATCCAAAATTGCACAAGTGGAAGCATAAATCCAAATGTAACTAAGTTCTAATCTAAAATGCATGCAATATTTACAAAAAAAAAAGTAGTGGTTGTTTGGGAACTCCACCAAACCCGAGTTTTGGTTTTAAGAACTACTCATCCCCCAAGAGAGGGGGGTCTTGAAGATCCATTTCATTCTTTTCCTCAATCGGTAGCCCTTCATAGTACTATTTGACCCGTTGGCCATTGACCTTAAAGAATTCACCCGCTTTGTTCTTCAATTCATATGAGCCATGTGGGTAGACGGTTACCACTTCAAAGGGTCCCGACCAACGAGACCTCAACTTTCCCGGAAACAATTGGAATCTTGAGTTGAACAATAGGACCTTGTCTCTAACATTAATTTCCTTCCTCACAATATTTTTGAATCGTGCCATTGCTTGGTTCTTTCCTTGTAAAGTTTTGCATTCTCATACGTATCCATTCGAAGCTCATCAAGCTCATTCATTTGCAAGAATCGTTTATTACCCGCGAGGTCCATGTTGTAATTAAGCTCCTTTAAAGCCCACCTAGCTCTATGCTCCAACTCCAAGGGTAAGTGACATGATTTCCCAAAGACCAACCGGTAGGGCATGGTGCCTAGGGGAGTCTTGTAGGCGGTCCTCAAAGCCCATAGCACGTTCGTGCTCCATTCTTTCCTAGACTTTGTCACTACACTCTCTAGAACTGCTTTGATTTATCGGTTGGACACCTCCACTTGCCCATTTGTTTGAGGATGACAGCCAAGTGCGACCTTGTGTCTTACTTCATATTTCTTAAGTAGAGCATAGATGGTGCGGTTAATGAAATGAGAACCTCCATCACTAATCACGGCTCTTGGGACACCGAACCTTGGAAAAACAAAACAGAGGTGACGAATATGTTTATGAGTTTTTTAGCCATGGTCAATACTCAATTTTCCAAACAGTTAAAATTGTCCAATCCGATAATGGGACGGAGTTTAAAGAAATGTCTGATTATTTTTTTAACCACGGCATTTTATTTCAAACTTCATGTGTCGGGACGCCTAAAAAAAATGGTCGTGTTGAGCGTAAACACCGGCACATTCTCAATGTTGCTCGAGCTCTTATGTTTCAGGGGCACTTATCGGTCTCTTTTTGGGGTGAATGTATTTTAACCGCGGCGTATTTAATTAATCGCACGCCTTCTCATCTTCTACCGAATAAAACTCCATATGAACTTCTCTTTGGTTCACCTCCTTCCTATGCTAATTTACGTGTCTTTGGGAGTCTTTGTTTCGTCCATAACCAAAATACCAAAGGCGATAAATTTGCAAAAAGGAGTCGTAAGTTTGTTTTTCTTGGGTACCCTCACAATAAAAAAGGTTGGCGTGTGTATGATATTGCTACCAGGGATATTTTCGTGAGTCGGGATGTTCAATTTTATGAGGATTCTTTTCCGTATGCTCCTTCCCCTTCTGCGGTTTCTTCGACTTCTTTTTTCGAGTCCACTTCTGTTGGGCCGGTCACGCGTGAGGGGGAGTCTGGAGATGGTCCTTTTGTGTATGCCGAGCGTGAGGGTGTGAAAAGGGAGTCAGGTGTGGCGAGTTCACCCGCTGTTGAACTTGGTCGTGGAAAGCGAACCAAACGACCTCCGCCTTATCTGAGTGATTATTTGGTTGGTACTTCCGCTGACACGCCTCTGGACACGCCCCGCAACTCACCTCTCGACTCTCCGTCTTCGTCTTCAGGTACCCCTTATGCCCTTGATAATTATCTCAGTTGCGATATGTTTTCTCCTCGCCATAAACAATTTCTTGCAGCAATTACTAACGGTGTTGAGCCTACCAATTTTCGAATGGCTATCACTAATCCTCGTTGGTGTAAGGCTATGGAGGAGGAAATTACCGCTCTTGAGGATAATGGCACTTGGGAATTGACTACTTTACCTTCGGACAAGAAGGCTCTTGGGTGTCAATGGGTTTACAAAATTAAATATAGATCCACTGGGAGCATTGAACGGTATAAAGCGAGGTTAGTGATTTTTGGCAATCATCAAGTTGATGGAATTGATTATGGGGAAACCTTTGCACCCGTCGTTAAGATAGTGACGATCCACAATTTGCTTACCGTCGCTGCTAGTAAAAAATGGGAATTACTCCAAATGGACGTTCATAACGCTTTCTTACATGGCGATTTGACGGAGGAAGTATATATAAAAGTGCCACCTGGGTTTAGCAAAGGGAAAGACGGTAAAGTTTGTAGACTGCGTAAATCTTTATATGGGCTCCGACAGGCTCCTCGTTGTTGGTTTGCCAAGCTAGCTTCTGCTTTGCGACAATATGGTTTTCAACAATCTTATTCAGATTATTCTTTGTTCAATTTTTCAGCTAATGAGGTATGTCTTCATGTCCTTGTCTATGTTGATGACCTTGTCATTGCCGGGAATAATTCGACCGCTATTGCTCAATTTAAGACCTATCTTGGTCAATGCTTCCATATGAAGGATTTGGGCACTTTGAAATATTTTTTGGGCATTGAAGTTGCTCGTAATTCAAAAAGTATTTGCCTCAGTCAGCGAAAATATGCCTTAGATATTATTTTAGTGACCGGCCTTTTGGGTTCGAAGCCTAGCTTCACGCCAATTGAACAGAATCACCAATTGGGTGAAGCTACATGTGACATTATTGAGGAGGTTGAGTCTTATCGTCGGCTCGTGGGGTGACTAGTTTATCTTGTTGTTACTCGCCCGGATCTTTCCTATGTCGTTCATATATTATCACCATTTTTAGCTCAACCTCGGAAAGCTCATATGGATGCTGCTCTTAAAGTGGTACAGTATCTAAAAGGTCGACCGGGTCAGGGAACTTTGCTATGCTCGGATAGCTCGTTTATAGTCTCGGGTTAGTGCGACTCTGATTATGCGACATGTCCCATCTCTCGTCGCTCTGTTTCTGGTTGGAGTGTGTTTCTTGGTGGTTCCCCTATTTCCTTAAAGACTAAAAAACAAACGACTGTGTCTCGGTCTTCCACCAAAGCTGAATACAGATCTATGGCCACAGTTCTTTGTGAAATGAAATGGCTCATGGGATTATTTTCTTGTCTTGGTGTTGTGATCCAAACACCAATGTCGATTTTTTGTGATAATAAATCAACTCTTCAATTCGCTCAAAATCCGGGTTTTCATGAGCGAACCAAACATATCAAAGTTGATTGTCATTTCATTCACGATGCCATCACAGAAGGATTGGTTCGTCCATCTTATGTTCCCATGCATGTGTAGTTGGCGGATATCTTTACTAAAGCTTTAGCGTTCCCGCAATTTGATTTTCTTCTTCGCAAACTAGGCATTCTTGATCTACATACTCTAGTTTGAGGGGGAGTATTAGGCTCATTAATATCATCTTAGGCCTTTACTAGTAGTTCAATGAACTAGGCTTTAGGGGTTCAATGTTTGTGTATATTAGGCCCATTAATAGGGCCTTTGATATGCCTTGTATTATGTATATAATCATAACAAGATGAATGAAATGCATCAATGACTTACCAAACCCAAACCAATATCTATCCATTCAACAGTTTTCTAAAGCGTTTAATAAGGAAGTTGTAAAATCATTCATTTGCTGCATTTCGGCTAAAGCACAGTAAGAAGGAGCTATACAAAGCATAGCAAGCGATAACACAACATGATCACTTCGGTTGAGAAGGTGCGAGGAGTACCGAGGCGATATGGCCCTACTCCCGAGGCATGGGCCTTATAGACACAAGGAAAACTGATATAAAAGCATCGACATGGGTAAAGGGAGCAGTTCTATCAATTTTCCTAAACAAAAGCATCAACAAACGAACCTGAAGTAACATAGATAATGAAATTCAGGGAATGGAGTTTCACCTTCAAATTAAATTGCTATGAAAGCAAATAATTAAATGTCGGTATTGCTGACGGTTGCGGTATCAGTTTTTGAATTAATTTTACATAGATAAGCCTGAATCACCTTCAAGAATCATGCCATCTTTACTTCACAAATAACAATTTAGAAAAGGTTTGTTTGGGGGACCTTATTAATGTATAGCCTTGCTCATTGTAACCAAGTTTTTATATACTGAAGGTAATTATCTACAACGCTAAGTTAGATCTTTTAAGACTTGGTTCTAATAAATTCTATGAATAAAATTAATGAGGCAGCTTCTGAATGCTAAACACTGAAACTAGCCGTAACTTTCGATAATAAAGCAAAATACACGAAAAGAAGTTAGAAGTCGTCTTACTTACAAGGAGCCAACAACAATAGTACGAATCAAAACACTATTAAGTGCATTGTCGACAATACAGAAACATAAACGATATGTAAGTATTGATTTGACTTTATGATTCAAGGAACTGCTAAAATAGAGCCAACAATAACATATCGAAACAAAGCACTCAAATTAGTTTCAGTTTTTTAACAACAATCAAAGAAAACAAAATATTGAAATACCATTCATAAAGCCGGAGGCAACGAACACATTTCTAAATCAGAACACCCGCAGTGAGAGCTATTTCAACAATAAATCACTGTAAATAGCAAAGTTGTCATTTACTAGTTTATGTTAACATATGGAGTAAATGATTAATGATGACTGATTATCTTAATTGATAAATTCAAAGCGCTAATACGAAAAATCCATTGGGACTTGGAAAATTGGACAGAAAAACTCTTTACATTCTAGGAGTTTATGAATATTGAAGATACTAACATTCATCATGTGAAAAATAAGGATTTAGGATCCTCCCCGGTGTAAGTTCAGCATGTATGCAGTCTATACGACCCTCACTGTTTACTCCCTCCATTAATCAAATACGTTAATTACACAAATCAAGTTCTAACTTCAATTCTCACTCAGGGAATACAGGATGGAATACAAGTTTTGGGAAGAACAATAAGTCACTGCCAGCGAGAAAAATTGGTTATAAGGCCGTATCAGCAAATAGATACCGAAAGACACCGATAAATTACAAGATAATGTTTCCGAAGAGGAACATCTACTGTTATCTTGTGGAAAATAAATGCAGTAGCTATCACTCAGCACAATTACAGATACGGTTTTAACTACTTCCAATGAGCTGTCAACACATTGGTAAGGTTGTGTACGTCTGACCTTCCTAAATCAACCATTGGTGGGTGGAGTGAGTCACTAGGGTAATGGTGTACACTGAAAATTGAAATCATTTTATTATTTTATGATGCCAACTTTCTAACAATTGCATTCTTAATTGCCACACATCAACGAAGTAAGCAGTTGAGGCTATATCTGCCTATCTGGTGCCATGTAGCCAGCAGTGCCTTCAAATGCGGATGTAGAGCAATTTTTGTTAAGGTGTACGCCAAGGATACAAGAAGCTACGAAATCAGCTACATGAGGTCTCCATCCAGTAGAATGTTTGAAGGCTTCAAGTCACAGTGAATGACCAAAAAATGATACCTGAATGCGTAAGCCAATCCTTATTCGTCTCACAAGTAGGAGTAACATACAAAAAAGAATTCTGACTTATTAGAAGTCAACTCACGGACACTAGAAATAGAAACGGCCAAGTTTATTCATGGACATGGGGTACACGAAGGTTTTGACAGTATTGACATTAGAAGACTTGTCTACTATTTTCTTGGACTTGATTTGAAAATTGCTCATGTTCCACTTACTTGTTAAACATATAATTTTTTCACATAAATTTTTTCACATAACTAGAAACATAATTGTGCAAAAGCGAACAAATTAAAATTTCCATTATCAGATAATCATATTCATACATGATGAATATAAACTCGAATGCATATAAAATTTACAGAACAAATACTCAAAAACTAAGTAGAGACTAATATTCTAAACCTAACACGATATTCTCATATTGAACGTGATTGATACTAACTCGGATGCATACTAATCACGAACACTACTATCTACAATCTGATGCATATTTATCACAAACCTGATGAGGTTTATCAATAAACCATGGATGTTCGTCATCTACAATCTACAAAAGACCTAGAAACATGGCAGCTGATTAGCGACTGAAAATCCTTTAGAACTTTGAAGTTATCAACAACAACAATCGACTTTTCCAAATCCTCGAGTTTCTTACGAGTAGCTTCTTTTTGTTTTGAAACCGCCTTTATAACCTCTTCTTTAGCATCCAATTTGCATCGTTCAACATCAACCGACTTTACCAAGCCCTGTTTTTGTTGTGCCCTAAGAATCGTCTCTACGAATCGACATTTTAGCTTTGCAGCTCGCAGATTATCTCCACCAACACTCGGTTTCCTGGCCTCCTGAAGAGCCATTAATGTCGCCTCCTTTTGAATTTTCAAATCCTTTTCCAATTTGAGTAGTGCAACTGATTTGTGTCGGACTGAAACCCTAGAACAAGCAGTAACACAGGAAACCTCTTTTTCTTCTTCATCAAAATTAGGGTTTTCCCTTTTAAGTTTCTTAGACGCAGCCATTGAAACGTTTTCCTCGGGATAATCACCTTGAATCCATGTCGAAGCTTTTTGTTTACAGTTTTCGTCAGAAATCAACCCACAATTACGAAATTGAGACACTTCTGAAACTAGCTTTTCAGAGAAAAGGTTAGAACCGTAACCTAAACATGTAATTTCAGCGGTATCCCTGTAAAACCTTGACATTGTTTGATGATTTTTGAATCAATAGTATTACTCACAACTGTTTCGTAGCAAACAAAAGTGAGAGATTGAATTTCTTGTGACACTACTACAAATGAGCACTTGGGCCACGACAAAATTCGTGGTGCAAGTGTTGAATTTCCGTGGTTAAACTACTTTGCCACGGGAAAACCTTCGGCGATTTTTTTTTTCCCGTGACTAACAAAAAATACATAAAATAAATAAATAAATCGTAAAATATTAGTTTTTATTCACAACAAATATTATCACATATGAAATCCTTCAATGCTTAATATTAGATTTGTTGTTAGTGAACCTGATTCATTCGAACATTTTTCCGTTTCAACATCGGTGCATTTGTCTTTCCAGGAGGTCACCCATGCCCAAACTATTCTCACCTGAGCACGCTTAACTTTGGAGTTCTTATGATAATCTACCGAAACTGAAAGCAAACTTTGTTGATATAATTTAACATTTTGAATCTTTTTAAAATAAGTTTTGTCTTTCAAAATTATATTTAGTAATACTTAAATGTCAATGTATCACATGATTTACATATTTTGGCGGAAAAAGAAATTCTTTCAGCCAAAACAATCAAATATTCGATAATGACTTTTAGACTAATTATTTTGAGTAATGTTTTGCCGGAATCAACAAAGCTATTTTCTCCAAAAAATAATTTAATCGTGTTTTCGTAATTTTTTACTTTTTATTATTTTAGTGACATATTGTAGTATGTTTTTTTTTTTTTATATTTTTAAAATTTTTTTTACGCAACTTCTATTATATAACCGTCGTACGTGCGACAAAAAAACGTAAACAAAATTTGGTAAAAAGTGACAACTTTTGGGTAATTATTAACTACTATTTATTAGTAAATATGACTTTTTTTATTTTAAAGTAGACACAAAATTAAAACAGAAAGTACTGACTTTGTGTAATACAAAAAAACAGATAAAAAACGTCATACGATATATTTTCATCTAATTCTCTAAAGAGTAAATTAGCTTTCTTTGTAAAATCCAATTTTAAAAATTTACTCCCATATAATGACGTTTTTTAAAATTATTCTCTTAAAAATACACTTTGATAAAATTTTTTTTTTACAACTCAAACTTAGGTATCTTATTCCGCTGGTGATTGAATTTATTTCGATTGTGACAGCCAATATATATTTCGAAAGGTAAAAAATGTAAAATTATTTATACAAATGGAAAATAAGTTCGAAAACAAACAGAGTAAGCCAGCAAAGTTTGATTTTGGAAGAAATTTTTTATCAAAGTATATTTGAAGTGAAGACGATATTTAAAAAAAATAATAATACTAATCAACTTTTTTCTAAAGTAATTTATAAAAATGTATTACCGTAATTTTTACGTTTCAAAGATAGTTTTTTCTCCTTTTCTTTATTTATGACTTGGAGATCATTTTTTACTTTCATTTTTCAACGTGACTTATTCTATTCACTTAGGGGCCGTTTGGTTCACACGAGGGAAAGGGAAATGGAATCGGAAAGAGAAACAAAGGTAAAGAAATTGGTTTCCCTTTGATATCCTTCCTTGTTTGGTTCCTAGGAGTTGCGGATTGAAAAATATGCGACCTAAAATTAAAATACCATCCTAAAACACCGCTGCCACCACCTAACCTCATCTATCAATACCCACATCTGCCACCCCGCCAGCAATCGCCTTCCTCGACGGCCTCCCTTTCTTGTCGGCGCCTTCTCCACACCCACCACCTCCCCATGGCAGCTTTCGAAAATGCCACACCAACACCAACACCAACACCAACAATACTAGATATGGTGGTTTAAGGGGTGGAGGTCAGACTCGCCGGCGGCGGGAGATGATAGTGGTGCCGGCGAGGTTGGTGATATTAACGGTTGGTGTTCGGTGGTGGTGGTTGTGGCGAGTGGCATGTGGTGGCTATTACTGTTGTACAGGGATGTAATAAGCGGAGGGTTGGGGAATGAATTTTGATACCCTAGGGGTGAGGGGGGAATGGATTTGGGGGTATGAAGGGTGTACCTGTTCCCAAATATGGGTAAAGGGAATGGAAAAATGATGCAACCAAACAACTTGTAAGGGAATGATTTCCTTTCCCTTTCTTGAAACCCCTCAACCAAAAGCCCCCTTATTAATCTAATTGTACTTTCCTTTTTAATCATAAACCGTTATCCGAATATAAATTTTCCCCAAGTAAATTTTATCTTTTCCCCAAGTAAATTTTATTTTATATTCATTTTGTTTATTAATATCTTACAAACAAAGTTATAAATCAATTTTTCAATAAGACATTTTCACGATATATTAGTTTTCAACTTCTCAATTATAGGTATTTAATAACTTATTTATTTTATTTGATATACTATGTTTTTAAAATGTGATAAAGTCTTTAAAAAAATATCTTTTTCAAGATTATAAAATTTTAACTAAAATTAATAAAATAAATTAAGAGAAATTTATGGCTTTAATAAACATTATTATATATTCTGATAAATTTGTTATATTATCTATGTTAAAGATCACTAAATAAATTATGCTTTCTAAAGAATCAAAAATTTAGACGATAAAAATTTTCGTTACTTGTATATAGTTTTACAAAAGTTTCAAATTCTTATTAATCTAAATAAAAGAATACCAAATATTTATTCAATACTCAATTTTTTTTTAACATTTTATATCTAATGTTTTTTATATTATCCACATTTGTTCAATTTTCATTCAACAATAGTAAGTTTTTTTAAAAATAATTTTAAAGTTTTTTTTAACATAAACACTTGTTGATTTAAGTATGAAATGTTTTTCGCCACAGGTATTTATAAATTCGTGGCTAAGCAATTATATTGCTAAGAGCAAGTCTTAAGTCGTGGCTAAAAAACTATTTGTCACGGGTTAATTCGTGGCTAATTATAGTTTAGCCACATGTATGACATAGTTCGTGGCAAGATTGACTTTTCGCCACGACCGTAGACAAATTCGTGGCGCAAGTTTTTTTTTGCCACGGGAAAAGTATTCCCGTGACAACTTTTTTTCTTAGTTGGTGAATAAATTTTTCCCGTGGCTAAGCAAATTTAAGCCACGAATTCTAAATTTCCGTGGCATTAATCGTGGCGCAAGTGTCAATTTATTTGTTGTATTGTGAAGAAATTGAATTGTTGAGAGCAAGATTAGTAATTGGAAGTGAAATCAAATTAAGAGACACGGACTTAAAAGAAAATTAGGCTTATAAGGTTACAGCTGGAGATAATGATGAACTCTAACGGGAATAAAACATAAATATGGTAAATTCAAGTTCAAGCGGTTTGGATTTGACGCGTAACTAATACCCTCTTGATTTCGTTTGTATTGTCTAATGTCCATTTCCGTATTTTGAAATCAAATAGACTTAAATATTGACCCGATCTAAAAACCCGACCCGATTCGATTTGTTTTTCTAGGGTCAAGAACCGAAAATTTCAACCCGGCGACCCGTTTGACCCAAACCCGAGATGACCCGTTAGAGGGTCGAAACCGGACCCGTTGGGTCAAAGACAAATCCAAAATTTATTTAAAATATTAATATTTATATATTATTGTTCAAAGAATGGTTAACAATGTAACACCCGCAAATGTACCCTATTTTTATAGTAAAAATATTTTATGGATACTTTTCAGCGAATTTTAGTTTTAGTTTAGAATTATATTTCCCGTGTCGAATTTAGAATTTCCGAGTTCGTATTTGGATTTTACGCGAGATTTCAAGTGAACCACGTCTTAAGACGTTATTGACTTTTCCTTGACTTTTTCCACTCTCTCCTCTTATACTCACCCTAACCCTAACTTCCTCACAACTCAAACTCCTTCTTCCTCACCAAGAAATCCCCAAAACCTAGCTTCCATATTTGATCCACCTTAGAATCATCTCAACTCTCTCATTTCTCGCTCAAATTCACCTAGGTTCGTCTCATTCTTCCCCTCTCATCGTCCTCTATCCGTATTGGTAGTAAAATTACCGTCTTTCTCGCTTTTCAAATTATCCGTCTTTCTCAAGGTGAATTATATTAATCTTTTATTAACTATTTGTAGGTGGTGACCTCCAAGATCCCGACAAAGACTATTTCTTAATTGAAGAGGACCTTGACGCGGAGCGAAGACGCAAAAAGGTAACGGTGAAGGGTTACTCGATATCATTTACGTGTTTTATGTGTTTTCTATGTTAGTAATCGTATTTAGAATATGATTAGTAAGCTTAGAAATTGTGTTGATGATGATACTTGTTGTTTGTTGAGAATTGGTATGAGAATGGATGATTTATGATAATAGTTGATGATGGTTGAATATTGATCCTTGGTGAATATTGTTGATTTCATGCATATTGGACCCCAGCCGGCCGACCGGCAGCCGGTCAGCTGACCGGCTGGGATAGTGGCTGTATATTTATTAAGTTACGTAGTAAATTGTGCATGATATAGGTCTCAGCCGGCCGACCGGCAGCCGGTCAGACGACCGGCTGAGACACACCTCAAATTGACTTCATTTTGTCGTATACCTTTGGTCCCAGCCGGGTAGCCGGCAGCCGGTCCACTTGACCGGCTAGGACACGCTGCTTTTTATTGGTTTTTCCATATGTTATGTTGGTGTCAGCCGGGTAACCGGCAGCCGGTCCACCTGACCGGCTGGCACCCTGCTGGGTTTCTTTCTTATAATTTTCTAAATTCTTAATTTATAATAGTTCGCATGGTTCGTTTATCATATAAATTTACGTAGTGACTTAAAATATTAATGTTTCGAATATATGATATTCCATTCGCTTGTATCGCATATTTTGTGACGGTTTTTGATATGTCCCACTTTGAGTCGGTTTTTACAAATGTTACGGTTTGAGCACTAATTTCCTATGTGCTTTGTACTCTCGTTCCCTTGGCTACCTCCACGTTCGTAAGGCTGGAATGTCGGAACGTGGATGTATCCTTACTGCTTAATTGCATGTGTTAGTGGGCATATGACGACGTTGTTGGGAGGCGAACGCTTTGCGTTGATCGACCCGGCCGTCAAATGTTGTATACTTGCGAGGTGATGTCATTTGCATGTAGCGTACCGCTTGTTATGAGGCTTGTGCTCTTTTCCGCCTCTTTCGTGAATGTCTACCGAATTTGGGGTACTCGGCGTCTATGATTGACCGAGTCTTGGATGCAAAATGTTTATCGCATGTAGAACCGGAAAATGTGATTTCGGGAGTCTGGCCAGATTTAGACTAGGACCTTATTATTATCGTCGTTTTACCGGGAGGAAATTAGTCTACATATACGAAATGTAGCATCGTGTATGCGTTTAGGGCAATGTTTTATCCCGTGGATGCCTTTTAATCATACTTGCAGGGACACGGTGCCAGTGCGTTTCATTTTCCGTGAGAGATGTCGTCAATGTATTGTATGTTTGGTTGGATGATAATATGATTGGTTTATTCGTGATCTTTGCATGACTTGGCATGGTTTGGTTGTCGAGTCTCAATCTTATCAAACTTATACCGCTAACGGTGAGATGCAAGCCCTAGTGAGTGTATATGGTTGCCTAAGAGTGTCTTCCCCGAGTCTTTGTACAATATGATGGTTTCGGATTTGTACTTCCTATGCTCTTATCATTATATATTGAATTGCCTATTTATCCTTATCGTAATTCACATGTATATCGATATATGCATGCTTCTACTTTTGTATTTCCTTTTATGTACGTTTAATGTGATATGGCTGGGAGAACCCGGAGTTACTCCCCACTGACTGTGGCGTTCATGTTTT
>JAIUZE010030782.1:0-16837 GCA_022085475.1 Heliosperma pusillum | reverse complement strand
ACGCAAAGCGTTCGCCTCCCAATAACGTCGTCATATGCCCACTAACACATGCAATTAAGCAGTAAGGATACACTCCCCGTTCCGACATTCCAGCCTTACGAACGAAGAGGTAGCCAAGGGAATGAGAGTACAAATCACATAGAAAATTAGTGCTCAAACCGTAACATGTGTAAAACCGACTCAAAGTGGGACATATCGAAAACCGTCACAAAACATGCGATACAAGCGAAAGGAATACCATATATTCGAAACATTAATATTTAAAGTCATTACGTAAATTTTTACGATAAATGAACCAACGGAAATATTATAAATGAAAAACATAAGTAAGAATTACATTTGAATTCCAGCATGCGCCAGCCGGTCGCCCGGCTGGCATTGATGGGCAGTTTTTGTCGCGTACCGCCCAAGCAAAAACAATTTGTAAAACCCAACTAATGCGATAGCGGAAGTCGGGGTCGAACCACAAAGGACGGTGGGGTTAGGCTATAAGTCTCGGTTTTATTCTAGTTTAGTCAAACAAACAATGTGAGTGATAATAATAAGCTAATGAATTAAAAAAAAACTAGTAAACATAAACTAAACAAAGAACACAAATGAGGAGAGGCGGCTAGGGTCTCGGGTTCACTTAAGTAGGTGGGGTCAAGTCTAAGACAAAATGAGAGGTGAAACGAAGGATGAGGTCTAGGTGTGTCTCCATCTTTCAATGAGAGAGGGTCCTTGAGTCGAGTCTAGCCAAGCTTTCGCCTTAGCCATTCTCAACCCACTTGTCAAGTGCGGTCAACAAACAAGTCAAGGGCTTTCGCCCAAGACGAGTCTACACGATAAGAAATGTCAAACTTTCATTTAAGCAATTCAACAAACATATTAAATGCACAAGACAAGAGGAAAACATCCAACGCTCAACATATACAAAATAAGGTGATTAAGATGGGTACAAGTCTAGGTAAAGTCTCAACCTTTCGGTCTAAGAGGTCCCTTAGGACGGGTCTAAGCAAGCTATCGCTCATATTAGGCCAATCCTATCAAAATCATGTCGTCTAATTACTACTAGTCTAAGCTTTCGCTTTATAGAGTAGTGAATAAAAATAGAGAAAGACTCAAGTTTTCACTTCAAGCATTTCATCGAACATGGAGTGTGCATAAGATTAAAGACAAGTAACCCACAAAATTATTCTTAACAAAACACAATAATTAAACCCATTTAATCCCACTTAAGATCCCCTTTAACCCTAGCAATAATCTACTCTAACATGGTGAAAACTAAAGTAATTAAACTACCCACTAACAATAAAAAGAACATAAACATTATTTAAATAACAAAGTAACAAACTTTAATGAAATTAACAACTAAAATAAACTTAAACAAAGACATGAGATTAACAATAATAAAATGAAAAGGGAAAGAAAATTATACCCAACTTGAAGGAAGGATAGAAATGAGAAATTCAACTTAAGAGGATTAACTAAATTAAACTAAAAATTAAAAGAAAAGATGAGTTTTTGAGTTTTTGGAAGAACAATATCTAAATTCTACCCTAAAACTACTCCTACTTTCTTCCTCTTCCTCCTACTGTTTTTCGTTTTTTGGGACTTTTTTTGTCTGTCCGTCCCCTCTGTCCTCTTCTGTCCTTCCCTCTTACGTTTTATTTCAATGCCCAAAAATATCTCAAGTCCTCTTGTTGTCTTCTACGTAAAATATGAGTCCCAAGTCCAATGCACCACCAATTGGATTTTGGTCCATGAATTTCCTCATCAAATGGCCTACAACTTTTCATCAACAAGTGGAGTGACCCACTAAAATAAATGGTGAGAAAACCAAATGAAGTAGCCCATTACATGTGAAGGTTCATCCGAAAGTATAGGGCCCAAAATGCCAAATCAAGTTAAGTACCCACGACCAAGAGGACTAATTTCACTCGACGACCAACAACTATTCATCCGATCAATTTTAGTTTCGAACGCGTCTCGAACCATTTGACTCGTCTTGACTTGTTTCATTATTCACCCGTTTCTCGATCTTGTTATATTTCTTCACTAGATACCTACAAAATATATAAAAGTAAAAATATTACCAAATTCTACGAAAACAACAATTATTCGCAATTAATATAATAAAACTAATAATTACTAATTAACATATAAAATGAGCTATTAATCGGTTGAATCACACAAAATCAAGTTAAGTAAAAGGTATAAATGAGGGGTAAAACGAGACAAAAATACTACTTATCACACCCATAGTAACATTTGAAAACCAACTGAAAATGCAGTGTGTCCCAGCCGGTCAAGGGGACCGGCTGCCGGCTACCCGGCTGGGACCAATATCATATGAGAAAATGAAGACATATTCAGGTGTGTCTCAGCCGGTCGGCTGACCGGCTGCCGGTCGACCGACTGAGACATAATTCATGCACAAAGTATTACGTAACATAAATACTATACAGCCACTCACCAGCCGGTCAGCTGGCCGGCTGCCGGTCGGCCGGCTGGGGTCAATTATGCACGAAAATCATCACTTCAACACTTATGAATATTAACCAACTTCAATCATCATCATAAATCATCAATTCTCATTATCAAATATCAACTAACAACAACTATCATTAACAACACAATTCCTATGATTACTAATCCTATTCTAAATACGATTACTAACCTAGAAAACACATAAAACACGTAAATGATATCGAGTAACCCTTCACCGTTACCTTTTCGCGTCTTCAATCCGCGTCGATGTCCTCTTCTATCAAGAAGTAGTCTTTGTCGGGGTCTTGGAGGTCACCACCTACAATTAGATAATAAAAGATGAATATAATTCACCTTTGAGAAAGACGGATAAATTGAAAAGCGAGAAAGACGGTAATTTTATTACCAATTAAGATAGAGGACGATGAGAGGGAAAGAATAAGACGAACTTGAGTGAATTTAAGCGAGAAACGAAGGAGTAGCGATGATTTTAAGATCGATCAATTATGGAGGTTAGGGTTTTGGTATTTACTTGGTGAGGAAGAAGAACATTGAATGTGAGGGTGAGTTAGGGTTAAGTTAGATATGAGGGAGTAAGTGGAAAAGTTCAAGGAAAAAGCCCATAACGTCTTAAGACGTAACTTACTCGAAATCTCGCGTAAAGTCCAAAAACGAACTCGGAATTTCTAAACTAGACACGGGAAATTAATTCTAAACTAAAACTAAATTTCGCTGAAAAGTATCCGTATAATATTTTTACTATAAAAATAGGGTACATTTGCGGGTGTTACAACCAAAATATTCGTTCTCGTCCTGCGGGAATCTAATGGTAAATAGCATGAGAACGGTCTCAAGGAACGGAAGTTCCGTGAACCAAAAGACGAACTAAATAAAAAGCAAATAAAATAAACCGTCTCCCCGGCAACGGCGCCAAAATTTGATAGGCTAAATCGCACACCTAATCAAAGATAACCAATAGGCCTAAACAAAAGCAGTAAAGGAAGTTGGGATCGTATCCACAAGGAGACTAAAGAAATTATATTCGCTAATTAATAATCTGTCTAAGTAACTAATGGGGGTTTTAATTGTTTGTTTTCTAAACAAAAAGTAGTGAAGGAAAGAGAAATAAAGGAAAGAGAAATAAACAAAGAAAGTGGATTAAAATATAATAAGAGAAATAGCTAGGATAACGGGTTACCACGGTCAACGATGGTCAATGATAGAATTAAAAGATTAACATAAACATGGGTATTCTATTGTTCGCTGCAAGTTCTACCCTTTCCATATCTTACGATCCAGGTCAAGGTTTAACTAACTAATAAATTAGTCACATGCATTTAACCAATTTACTAACAATTAAAGCAACGATTAATAAAACAAATCAATAATTATGATTTAATTAATAATCTAACAATATACAATCGCATAACCGCAGTTCCCCTAAATCCTAGCATAGAAGAATTAGCTACTCATGTTGGATCTAATGAATTTAACTACAACAATAAGAATTGAATTAAACATGACGGAATAAGATGGAAGAACAATTAAAAATTTAATAAATAAAACAATAAAGAGAAAGACCAAGGATAGAGGAATTAAGAAGAAGGAATTGAAACTAAAGGAGAAAGATTCAATACCAAAAAAAGGAGGAAAGATCGATTCCAATTTATTAGATCTAAAGTTGCTCAAAGGAACGTATAATGTTAAACAGTGTAAAAGAGATAACCTAATTGTTCTGTCTTATCAGCCTTAAATACTAAATACATAAGCTAGAGTAATTAAGTAACTAATGGGCCAGAGCCACGAAATAACCGTCTGACTACTAGAATTAGTCGATCGACCAAATGGTCTAGTCGATCGACTAAAAAGGATGTCGTGATGATTTTAGTCGATCGACTAATGAGATATGTCAATCGAGTAAATTCTTCAAGTGGTCGATCGATAACTTCAGCTAGTCGATCGTCTAAAAGTCTGGCGAATTTCCTGCAATGCGCACCGAACTTAAAGAGGCCGCTATTTCTTCGTTACTTGGTCAAATCATGCAATTTTGGTGGAGTTGGAAAGCGAAGAGGATATGCTTTCATCTCCGATTGGATCACGGGATTATCAATTGTAGATGTTGAGATATGGCTCTTCAAAGTTGACATTAGTGACATAAGGCTCTTGAAAATCCTTCAAACTTACTTTGTTGATAGGATTTGGCTTACATTTGCTCCTTTTTGGGTAATATCCTATAAAACTACAACACAACCCAAAGTAGCAAATAGAGGAATAATAATAGCTAAAAGCTACGTAATAAGCATAGAAATGCGTGTCAAATAAGAGAATAAACGCATATGAAAGACACGCACATGAACTTTTTATTTTTATGAAATGGTTTATGGCGAGGCCATTTCTAGTGGAGGTATTTATGTTCTAGATATTGCAAAAGAGGTCTATCATGTAGAAAAAAAGAGGCTTAAAACCGGTGAACCTAATCAATCATACATCTGACATTGTCGTTTAGGGCACATAAACAAACGACGCATAAAGAGACTTGTTTCATCGAAAGTACTCAAACCATTCGATTACGAATCTTATGGTAGTGTATGCAAATATTGTCTTCTAGGCAAGATTACTTGTGCTCCTTTTACGGGAAAAGGGACACGAACAAGTGAAGTATTAGGCCTTATACATACGGATGTGTGCGGCCCAATGACTATCCAAGCTAGAGGTGATTATCACTACTTCAGTACTGTTAACGACGACTTGAATAGATATGGATATGTCTATTTGATGAGGCACCAAAGTTAAGCTTTTGAAAAATTCAAAGAGTTTAAACCTGAAGTAGAAAACCAATTGAATAAAAGGATTAAAGCCCTACGATCCGATCATGCTGGTGAATACTTAAACAAAGAATTTGATTCACACCTAAAGGATTGTGGTATAGTATCACAATGGACTCCTCCTGGCACACCTCAATTAAATGGTGTGTCTGAAAGGAGAAATCGAACTTTAATAGATATGGTTCGATCTATGATGAGTCTAATAGAGCTTCCTCATTATTTTTGGGGTTTCGCTATCTTATCTACAATATAATCACTAAATCGAAGCCCGGCTAAAGCGGCAAACAAGACTCAATATGAGATATGGACAGGGAAAGTCCCTTATTTGTTGTTCATGACAATTTGGGGATGCGAGGCATTTGTTAAGAATAAGTCTTACGATAAACTCGCACCCAAATCCGACAAATGTCTATTTGTAGGATATCGAAGGACAAAGTGTTTGTGTCTCGTGATGCTGTCTTTATAGAAAATGATTTTCTTTCTAAAAGACAGAGTCGGAGAAAATTTGAACTTGACGAAGTCCAAGAGCCACAAACAGAAAAAGACGTAGAGGAAAACGAGGAAAATGTTCCCTCTTCGTCTAATGCGGTCATAATTCCTTCGGAACCTAGGAGGTCAAGCAGAAATAGTCATCAACCTGATAGATACCTTGGTATTAGAGAGGAAGGTGGTCACTACAATTTGTTATTTTTTGAAAGTAACGAACCTACTTTAGTGTGGGACAATCAAGTATGGGACTTGGTTGACTTACCTAGGGAGGTAAGACCTTTTTAGTGTAAGTGGCTCTATAAGATCAAAAGTGGCATAGAAAAACATAATAATGTTTACAAAGCTAGATTGGTGGCAAAAGGTTTCACCCAAGTTCATGGTCTTCACTATGAAGAAACCTTCGCCGCATTTTCCGTGCTTCGATCCATTAGGATTATCTTAGCAGTTGCCGCATTTCATAATTATGAGATTTGGCAAATGGATATCAAAACCGCCTTCTTGAAGGGCATTCTAGAAGAGGAAGTGTACATGACACAACCTCAAGGTTTTGTGTATCCATCAAACCCTAAGAAGGTATGCAAATTTAAGAGATCCATCTATGGTCTTAAACAAGCATCCATGAGTTGGATATATCATTTCGATCATGTAATTAAACAAAATGGTTTCACTCGAAGTGTCGAGGAGCCAGGGTTATACATAAAGTTTAGTGGGAGTAAAGTAACTTTTCTAGTCCTGTATGTAGATGACATACTACTCATTGGGAATGATATACCAATGCTCACTTCTGTGAAGAAGTGGCTAGGGATTCATTTCCAAATGAAAGATTTAGAAGATGTCCAGCGCATCTTAGGTATCCGGATCTATAGGGATATATCTAAAAGGATACTAGCATTAAGTCAAGAAACTTATATTGATAAAATTCTTGATCGGTTCAAAATGAAAGACTCTAAGAGAGGCTTTCTTCCTATGGGTAGTGGGACTACTTTGAGCAAGTCAAAGTGCCCTACCAAACCCGAGGAGATGGAACGCATGAAATTTATCCCCTACGTATCCGTTGTTTGATCAATCATATATGCTATGATGTGCACTCGTCCTGATGTTGCATATACTTTGAGCATGACAAGTCGTTACCAAGCAAATCCAGGTGAGAGTCACTAGATAGTCGTAAAGAACATCCTTATGTACTTGAGAAGGACCAAGGATTCGTTCTTAGTGTTTGGAGGTGAGACTGAGTTTCGTATAAAGGGTTACACGGACGCCAGTTTCCAGATAGATAGGGATGATATGAAATCCTAATCCGGCTATGTTTATATGATGAATGGTGGAGCTGTTTGCTGGAAGATCTTCAAGCAAAGCGTTACGAAGGATTCTACAACAGAAGCAGAGTAGTAAGTCTAGACATGGAAGAGTTTCAAGCAAAGCGTTACATCGGATTCTACAACACGGACGCCAGTTTCCAAACAGATAGGGATGATATGAAATCCCACTCCAGACAGATAGCTGTTTGCTGTTTGGATTCGGCAATTTTTGGAAGGACTAACAGTAGTCCCTACTGCCAAAGATCATATCACGATTTATTGTGATAACAGTGGGGATATTTTCAAGCAAAAGAGCCCAAGTCTAGTAACAAGTCTACACATATGATAACATTGCTGATCCTTTAACCAAGCCTTTATCAAAGGCTAAGCATAATGGTCATGTCGTCAAAATGGGATTGAGACGTGTGTACCAGAATTCCTTTAGATTATGTATTATGTAATAATTGAATGTTGTATTAATTATTTCATATATGATAATTGCATTCATTGTTCGAGTTTTATTATACTCTTTTATTTAGTTTGACTAAATTTAATACTTTGTTTATCCGAATAGATTGTAAGACAATGTTGGACCGTATTCAAGTGAATAGGACGAACTTTGTATTTTGTCCCTTGTCACTCAATGAGGTGACGTCTCGAATTGATTAGATTGTAAGTCGATCGATAGTTGGTTCAGCGCCATGGGGTCATGGAGATGACTTGTTGATTACATAGACAGACTGCATGACACTCTGTCGGACAGTGACCTTTGTAGAGACCCTTAAATCAATTAATTGATGCATGGTCGTGGCAGGGTCTTCTATCTTATTTCTATGAGTCGATTCTTTTGACTGGCGACCGTCTATATGATTCGGTGCAGTTTCTGATTAGTTTTGGTTGATGTTCTAGGTCGTGCCGTGAAAACAAGCCGATGCACATCTTCTGGGTCATGGTGATCTGCATCATATAGAGTAGATGAGTCAACAGGAAATGTCCACCCACGTTGGGTAAAAACATCTTCAGGGCACTTGAGGAGTAGTTACTGTAAATGCGTGGCCACGCTCGGAAAGGGATCTATGGTAGATTTTCCGGTCAGACAATTATTCTCCATATCGAGCAAACCTCTCTAGATATAATCAATCGCAAGTGCGGCCTGAAAGACACCTTGCGTTGAGTGGAAGATGTGATAAAGAGACAAGAGAATTGGTGACACACACTTGTGTCAGAAAAGTGGGAGATTGTTGGAGTCCGGTGTCCTCCACAAAAGTGCGCCACATAATAAATCTCATTAAGGAATATAATTGGGATATTTATTGACTATATATTTATGATTAGTCAATTGATTAACGTAAATCAATCACGGTTGGCTGACTAGAGTTTGACGTTATTGTCGTATGACGGCGGTGATCAACTGATCCTTTTCGGTCACACCTATAGGATGAGACCCAAATAGTAACTAATTATTTGTATATGATACAGTTGATTAGTCCATTACATATATTTGATATGTACGAGAGTTCGTTATTAGAAAATGAGTTAGGAACTCAAATTCGATTAATTTTATTTTTCAATTATGTAATAATTGACTAATAAATTTATATCTTATTTTAATATGACTAAATAAGATCTAACTTAGTAATTAATCGTTAAATTACTATATTAGTTGAGGTTTTGAGATAGAGGTAATTAGTTAATTATATTTACAAGGAGTTTTAAAATAAATTAACTAAGCATGGTAGGACCCATTATATATTGATATAATGGTAAAATATCACTTAAATATTAAGTACATATTGTTTATTAATTTGTGTCATATAATTGTTATATGATCAAATTAACACTTAATTATAAAAGATAATTAAACATATGATTAATAAGTATTTGTGGGATAAATATCAAAAATCAAAATGGACCATATTGAGCCAAATATGGCCGGTCATGGTAGTAGTAATGGTGATGATAGTTGTTCTTGTTTATGCAAACAAGCAACCTTATGATAGTGACATATCATGCATTCCAAAATCATTACAAACACTACTACACTCTATTACATTGCATTTGAATAAAATAACAAAATAAGAGGCCATTTGGGACATACATGGTCCGACCAAAATGGCTATAAAATGGACAATAGTTGTTCATTTTTTGACTACTTGATTTTGTGCTTAATTCACATTTCCCTCTAAAACTAAGCTTCTCACTAAAACTCTCATAATAGTAATATTTATTAAGTATTACTAATGTAGTAATATATACTTATATTAGTAGTATAATATCTATCTTATTAACTAGTTAATAATAAGGTTAGATTATTTCGGTACATCTTGGGTGCAACTTGAAGGAGGTCTTATTATTTAAAAATTGTTAGAGGATCATTTCCTACATTAGCTCAAGAACAATAATAAAGAGTTCTTATTGTCCCCAATTATTTCCATTATCAATGTGAGGAAATTTCTTCTTTTATATAAATGTCTTTATATTTGCATGAATGTTACATAGATCATTAAACACTAAATTAACAAGTAATTTAGTAACTAATTAGAGGAGTCTAATTATGGTCTATGGACTTTCATTTCTACGCTTATCCCTCGTTTCTCCATCTGTGGTATCCCGTGTATCACAATTTGGAAAGTATCGCGAAACCCGTGCATCATAGTTTGGGGACTCCGCTGGGGAATATACACTTACGTGTTACCCATAGTGAAACATGAACGAGGTAAGGGAAGAGTATGTATGAGACAGTTGTCGGTTCTTATTACTCGACCTTCCTAGGTCATTTTATTCGGTTTTCCGAGGCCCAACCCAACCCTTTCGACCAATCGTTCTGTCTGGACGGTCCAAATTCTTACCTGGGCCTAAGGATGGATAGCGATTGACGTCAACCATACCGCGGTTTGTACTCATGTTACCACCAAGGGCTTTCACTACTCGGGCGAATGGACTAGGAACCGGCCTTACTCACGTTTGACGCGGACATCTCCACAGACCCTGGGTTTGATTGCTTGGTATGGCAATCCACCCTTTAAGATAAAACCATTTTAAATACACACGGCATGTCGTTACTCTGCATGTTTAAATATGCATAATCCTTACATGATCACCACTTTGTAAATAAACCACGACAAAATTTTCAAAAATCAAAATCCTTTTTTAAAACTATAAAGCATTTTCAAAGGTAGCCTAAAGAAGCGCGAAATGAGTCAAAACTCTTTCCGAGTGTCTAGTCAAAATCATTTTTTCCACTTCGAGTCAACACTCCTGCAACCACACTACGGTTGTCTAGGACAAACATTTCTAAAACCAGGCGTTTTCAAAACTCACTAAAACACAGTGGCACACTCCCACTTCACAAATCGAGTCTTTTCGAGTAAGTGTCCTAGATTGGTCAATCGCGTTTTGATTCGTCGTTGGTTTCTCGCCCGGTTCCCAAGAGACCTCATGCTTAAGGAAAATAGGTAATACATAGATCGAAATTACAAAGAATCCTCTTCGAATTCTAATGATCACGAATGAAGACACCACCTTGGATTGTGATGCGTGTATTTTATATAGACTTTTTAGTCCATTTATGCACGCATTTCTATGTCATTTAGGTGACATTACGTCACTATATGCCCCTATTTGGCTACTTTGTACTTTCATTACCATTTTGTAGGTACAAGCTGCGTAGTAGCGGAAACCGAGCCAAAACAGTCCATTTTGCATGCATTTAGGAGAATGGAAGGAACGGAACAGAAGCTCTTGCATGGGAAAGCGTGAACCCGCTCACAATCAAGTCCAAAGCCATGTCCAACACTGCATGATAGGCCAGAAGACCTCGATCGACTATATATTTGATCGATCGAGGAGAGTTGAAGTGAAGAAGACCTCGATCGAGCTGGCATTTGCTCGATCGAGTGGCAGCCGTTGAAGAGTTGGTCGATCGAGTGGATAAAGTCCTCGATCGACTGATTTCCTCAAATAAAGACCTCGATCGAAGGGAATGTTCCCTCGATCGAGGTGAATCCATCACAGGCCTTAAGTCCGTAGACTAATTAGGATTTAGAGTCGTGTTATGCACTATATAAGACTCTTAGTTATGTCATTAGGACGGATTCAGAATCATTCATTCATTAATCTTTCACCATTAGTTTCTGAACTCTATTAATCCATAAGTTTACATTCGGTTTATTATCGACGTGGATTTATTCTTTACGCCGGATTCGCTAAGATTGTAAACTCTTTTCTCTCCTTTATTCTTAACCTCTGTTTTAGTCTTAATTACTGTTTACTTCTCTTAATTGCTGCGTTACTGTTTTTATGCTCGTTAATTACGATTTTATTATGTCCAACGTCATATATTCAATCGTCTTTATTAGCATCATTAATAGCATGAGTAGCTAATTCCCTTGTATGTTAGGATGAGGAAAACTGTAGTAAAGGCATGATAGGGTAGAATATTTTAGTTAGTCTTGAATATGAGAATTAATCTAAGCAATTTAATTGAGGTTAGTCGAATGAGTGCACGCAGGAGACTAGCTAGGTAGTTAACCCCGACCTCGATCGAGAGATTGGAAGGGAAAGGCTTGCTTAGAATTGATAGGTGACTCCTAAGAGGACGAGAGTTAATTAGGAAAATCCCTAGGGTGGTTTGAGACCGAGAGGAGATAACCATAGCTCTTCTCATTGATAGATTGACTGACTTAGTTGACCCATAGATGCCGATATTGTAGTGGACCGAATCCTAACATATTTCTCCTTTATCTGATTTACTTCGTATTAATCTCTACCTTTATTTCTTTTCCTTTAAATCTTATTTAGTTTAGTTTAAACCAATTCAAAACCCCCTAGTTTGTGACTGGCAGATTTAGATTACAGTTCGTTATTTTTTCTCCCTGTGGAGATCGACCCTACTTCCGCTACCTTCTTAGTTAGTAGACTTAGGCTTTTATTTTTGGTGTATAACGACACGCATCAAATTTTGGCGCCGTTGCCGGGGAGGCAATTTAATTTTGTTTATTTATTTCTGTCTTGTCTTAAGGAATTTCTAATTCCTTAAGACTGTTCTTATCTTTCTCTCTATAGTTGTGTATGCACAGGTCCCAAAGGCTCGAGTTAGTGGAAGCTGATCCAGAGCCCGAATGAACCTTCTTACGCAGAAAGAGAGGGTTAGATATGTCTGTTCAGGAGGAAGAGTTGAGTACTTCTGAATCCGTCTTCGACAGTTTTATTTTCGAGGAAGATTCGACTGTTGAGACTACCGTACCAGCGAAGATGCCTAACATTTCTAGTCACTCTGAGCCCACCGCTGCATGTATACCCCAGGGATTCAAACTTACAACGGACGAAGATGGAACTTCTTTTGATCTTTTTCCGTCTTATATCAAGCTTGTTCAGCAGGACAAGTATAAGGGTGTGGCTGGGGAAGATCCGAGGAAGCATATGGAGACCTTTGCTGATTACTGCTCTTCTATTCCGGTTTCTAAAGGGGTGACACAAGACAAGATCAAGGAGGTCTTGTTTCCTTTTTCTCTTACCGACAATGCCAAAGGCTGGTTGAAGAATCTGAATAGAGAAGAACTGGGTATTACCAACTGGACTTCACTTGCACTGGCTTTCTACAAGAAGTAATTTCCACCACAGAGGACAAATGCTTTGAGGGGTCAGATTACAAATTTCAAGCAAACGGTTCATGAAAATCTCTGTGAGTCATGGGATCGATTTAAGACACTAGTGAGGTCTGTTCCTCACCATGGGTTCGAACAGTGGTTTATATGTAACCAGTTTTACAACGGGTTATATGATGATCATCGAGCTATTCTAGATGCCGCATCGAACGGGAGATTCCAGAAGGAGATAAATGATGATAAGGGTTGGAAACTGATCGAGGAGATGGCAACCCATTGTGCTGAGTATGGTAATCCGCGAAGTGGTACACGGACTGTAGCTAGTGTTGATTCTGACGGTCTGGATGCTAAATTTGATAAATTGAATGCCAGACTTGACAAATGGGAGAAACAAGCTACAGATAACCAGCAGACGGTTCATTTGCTGCAGCGAGATGAAGTGATTACTTGTGAAAGGTGTGGCGAAACTGGTCACACGGCTGTAGATTGTCTTGCAGAGAAGGAGCAAGTTTGTTCCTTCCAACAATACCGTCAAGGGGGTGGGTACTATAATCAGGGGAATATCCATCCAAATCTGAGATGGACGAGCCAGAATGTCCTAAATCCTACTCCTCCACCACAGCAGCCGATGTATCAACCGCCGCACAAGCAAGGATTCTAAAAAATCCAGTCTTCACAACAAGCTATTTCCTCATCTGGAGGAATTTCAGAAGTTGGAGAGCTAAAGTCCATGATACAAGCTTTAGCTATCCAATTGAGCAAATCTGATCAAGCATTGAATGCTACCATTTAGCTTTTGGAGTCACAGATTGCTCAATTGGCGGGAGCTAGATCGACTAGGCAACCTGGCCAGTTACCGTCCCAGACCGACAAGAACAAGGAGACGCTGAACAGGATCACTCTGCGAAGCGGTCTCGCTTATGACAGTCCTACTGGTACAGTTGCTGATATCTCTGGTGCGCATCCCAATGTTTCGAAGGCAGATGCTGATGTTGTGGTCGATCGAGGAGTCTCTTCTACTCGATCGAAGGAATTGAAGGACAATGTACTCGATCGAGAGCTTACAGTTGGTCGATCGAGTGAAGCAGAAAAATAGTTGGTCGATCGAAAAGGTTTAATTGCTCGATCGAGTATTGTGATTAATGAAACTGCTCGATCGAGCAGTTTGAATTCTAATAATGATCGATCGAGTGACATTGATACTCGATCGATGGGTCCTAATGAGCAAGAGGCTCGATCGAAGGGGTTAAGCAAGCGGATGATCAATAATACGATTGTCAAGGATATGCAACATGGATCACCTGACGTTCCAGTTCCGTTTCCCGGTCGGTTGAAGAAGGCTAAGTACGAGAAGGAATTTGTTCGGTTCGCTGACATTGTAGGTGATCTTAAGGTGAATGTCCCTTTTGCAGACCTCCTATTAAAGGTACCCTCTTACTTGAAATTTATGCGTGAAATTCTTTTACGTAAGAGGTCAGTTGATACCGTAGAGACTGTAGCTTTGACTGAGGAATGCTCCGCGTTCCTCCAGAACAAATGCCCATCTAAACTATCCGACCCAGGTAGCTTTTCCATACCGTGTCATATAGGTACCTATCTTATAGATAATGCGTTATGTGACCTAGGAGCTAGTGTTAGCGTCTTACTTTTGTCTTTAGCCAAACGATTAGGCTTCACCAAGCTTCAGTGTACTAACATGACGGTGCAAATGGCGGATAGGACCTTGTCCCGACCTTTAGGAGTCATAGAGGATGTACCTGTGCAAATAGGGAGATTCTTTATCCCGGTCGACTTTGTAGTATTGGACATACCCGAGGATTCTCACACTCTCATCATTTTGGGAAGACCGTTCTTGCATACTGCGCAAGCGGTTATTGATGTCGGGTTACGGACATTGACTTTTCATATAGGTGGGGAGAACCTAGTTTTCACTCAGTCTCATGCTAGTAAAGGCCCCATGCTTGTTTCACCATGTCACGCGCTTCCCTTAGCCGACATTACACCTGACTTATTTACGCACGACAAAGCTTCGGTTCCTATCGAGCCTATAGCTCCTGTTTGTGACATTCCCATTGCTACCGTAACACCTCCGCCCCAGCTTGGGAGCAAATTGGAGGAACGCGCTGTTGTGTGTTGTCTTACAGATGTTATATCGGCAGTATTGGAGGTGAAGAAGGGAGAGCCATGTTCGCGTGATGGCATCAAGAAGAAGTCCAAGAAGGACAAAGGAGCTCGCACATATTCGAGTGATTCAGAAGTGGAGCTAGACTCCAAGAAATTATCATATGTGTGGAGAAAGAAGTCGGAAATTACCGCAGCTGAGGGTAATTCCGCAAGTCAGAGGCCTGACGGTGGCCTTGTCATGAAACTATTTGGTTACTAGCCGGGTTTGCAACCCAGTGCAATTTGTAAAAACAATTTATTGCGTTTTCGTTAGACAATTAGACATTTAGACTTTTACGTTATAATCCGTAGTTTAGATAAACAATTTACTTTTACTGTTAGACAATTTTTGGTATTTTTCTGGGTATCGTTTTGTATGGTTTTTGCAGGAAAAGAAGCGGAAACCAATTGCTAAAAGTCGAAGGACTTGGGGAATCTCTACTCGATCGAGCGAAGGATGATGAGGAAGGAATCACTCGATCGAGCGGTCCTGCCTGGAAAAGTTCTCGATCGAGTAGAATCTCTACTCGATCGACCGAACTAACTGTTGGAGTAGGTGTCCTCCACAATAGTGCGCCACATGATAAATCTTATAAAGGAATATAATTGGGATATTTATTGACTATATATATGATTAGTCAGTTGATTAACGTAAATCAATAACGGTTGGCTGACTAGAGTTTGACGTTATTGTCGTATGACGGCAGTGATCAACTGATCCCTTTCGGTCACACCTAAAGGATGAAATCCAAATAATAACTAATTATTTGTATACGATACAGTTAATTAGTACATTACATATATTCGATATGTATGAGAGTTAATTGTGAGAAATTGAGTTAAGAACTCAAATTCAATTAAGTTTATTTTTCAATTATGCGATAATTGACTAATAAATTTATATCTTATTTTAATACGATTAAATAAGATTTAACTTAGTAATTAATCGTTAAATTACTAAATTAGTTGAGGTTTTGAGAGAGAGGTAATTAGTTAATTATATTTACAAAGAGTTGTAAAATAAATTAACTAAGCATTGTGGGGCCCATTATATATTGATATAATGGTAAAATATTACTTAAAATGTTAAGTACATATTATTCATTTATTTGTGTCATACAATTGTTATATGATCAAATTAACACTTAATTATACAAGATAATTAAGCATATGATTAATAAGTATTTGTGGGACAAATATCAAAAATCAAAATGGACCAAAACAAGGCTCACATGGCCGGTCATTTTGAAGTGGATGGTGATGATGGTTGTTCTTATTCATACTCACAAGCAACATGTACTTATGACATGAATAGTAAACCTAAAATCATTTTATTCACTACAATACATTACTACTTTGCATGGCAATAAAATAAGAAGAAAAATCACTCTTTTGTGATGATGTTGGCCGGCCCTTATGGCTATAAATAGAGCAATTGTTGTTCAATTTATTCACTAGTTCATTCTTGCTTATTTTCATACATCTCTCAAAACTCTTCTTCTCTCTAAAAACTCTCAAATACTAATATTTCTTAAGTATTACTAGTGTATTAATATAGTCTAATATTAGTAGTATAATATCTATCTTATTATCTAGTTAATAATAAGAGTAGATTATTTGGGTTCATCTTGGTGCAACTTAGAGGAGATCTTCTAGTTTGGAGATTACTTGTGTTCATCCATATTATTAGCTCAAGAACAACAAGAAGAAGTTCTTGTTGTGCCCTTATATTTTCCATATCAATGTGAGGAAATTTCTTCTCTTATATAAATGTCTTTATAGTTGCATGCATGTTACATAGATCATTAAATACTAAATTAACAAGTAATTTAGTAACTAATTAGAGGAGTCTAATTAAGGTCTATGGAATTTCATGTGGTATCAGAGCTAGCTTGTAGCATGCATGTTCATTTTGGACATTTTTTATTAAAGTTATAAGATAACTAATAAATCAAAAATTTGAGTTAAAATATGATTCTGACGAAAG
>JAIUZE010030781.1:0-19470 GCA_022085475.1 Heliosperma pusillum | reverse complement strand
AGGATGCCATGCCCCGACTTGGGGATAAGCCCCCCAGCCCGGGACACAAAAAGCTATCAAGCATGTGAAACTCCATATGCTGGTTAAAGATAGTACGGGCCATCAATGTCATGGGTCCAAGGATACT
The DNA here is from genome assembly GCA_022085475.1 of Heliosperma pusillum. NCBI lineage: Eukaryota > Viridiplantae > Streptophyta > Magnoliopsida > Caryophyllales > Caryophyllaceae > Heliosperma > Heliosperma pusillum. Next base: position 19,343 of record JAIUZE010030781.1, on the reverse strand, counting down.
CATTTAGAATTAGAAGGTCAAGACGCCAGCTACTCATACTTCTCTATGGGCCACTTAGTCAACACGACCACCAACCATATAATTCAAAAACAGTACGAGGAAAAACATCCTATCATGTGACTAATTGCATATAAATCATATTCAAATATCATATCGCCTCATATCTACTAAGGCTAATTCAATAATTAAATAAAACCTTACTCGAAGACAAATCCCCGACCCGAGTCCCGCGACGGGTCATCAGTCAAATCGGGGCTGACTAGATCTTAGTTTGACCAAACCCGTTGGATCAAACCGGCTAGAAACAGAGTTTTTATCACATAGACATAAAATCAACATATTCATTACATGTTATTCTATTAAAACTTCTAACATGTGAATTAGATTATAGTATACCCAAAACCCCGTTTGACTTAAAGGAGATTAACTTAAACTACGGTCTCGTCTTATAATTTCTAACATGTGAGAAATAATAATTTAATGAAAAACCTTTTTAATTAAATATTTTACTTATTAATATTTCTCGCTTGCTAATTATTACAAAACGCGATAAAACTGACGATAACTCAAAAACCGTCACAAGTCCCAAAGTGGGACCCACGGGCTGAGTTGGCCGGACCCCACATGGGCTTGGATGGGCCCACGGCCTGTTTTGGCAAAATGGACTGTTTTGGCCTTTTTAACGGTTTTACTAAAAACCGTTTCTAATTATTTCCCGCATGCTTTAACATAATTAAAACCCGTCAAAACAACAATTAAACAATCAAACATCGACACAACACAAAGACCAAAACCCGGACCCACCTTGGACCAGCCCAGACCGGGTCTGAACCGGCCTGGACCGGCTGGTTTGGTCCGGTTTGGCCCCTCCTCCACGGTTAACACAACCAAAGCAACAACCCCAATTTCCAATTAATTCCAACATGTTTTTAATTACTAACATCCATTTTTAAACATCCAATTTAACCATCCAACATGCAACAATCATCATCATGAAGAAATCATAAAAATATAACAAGAACACCAACATTTTCATAAATTCCTACAACATAATAAAATCAACCACTTATCATGTTACTAACTAAAATCATAAAACCATAATCATATGAACAAAAACTAAAGAGGAACCAAAAACTAAAGTAAACCAAAGCTATGTAACATTTATCCGTCGAGTAACTCGGAATCGTTACCTTAGCTAGCTAAAATCAAGTAGCACCAAAATAATAAGAACTAAGAACTAAGAAACCCGTCTTCTAGTCTTCTCCTAAGATATACGAGTCACCAAACTCGTCTTCAAATCTTCCCCTATAAGAAATGACAAGAAAACATTATTAGAACTTAAAATATGATTTTCCATAATTAAAGTCTTGAAAACGATTTTGACGGAATTGAAATAAAACGTTACTTGAAGATGGGGAGCGAAGCGGAGATCCTAGAAATATAAGTTAGGACGGATTTAATTAAGAACTGAAGGTTTTATGAAGGTTTTGCTCAAGAACGATGAAGAACGGATGAAGAACGCGAAGAACGCTCAAGAACGATTAAAGAAAGTGATATTTTGATCTTAATTTGATTTGTTGAAAAATGAAAAGTTGTTTGTGAGTAAAGTGGAGTGTGTGAGCCGTGAGTTTATAGAGCAAAATAGTGAGTTGGGTTTGAAATGTTGTATGGAATTGACCCGGTATAATAATTATATTACCGTAATTAATTAGATATTAAGTTAATTGAATTAAATATCAAGATATTATGTTATTGTAATGAAAAGAAAGAAAATATCAAGGTCAAAGAGAGAGGAAAAACCGTGTGATATGGTGACTGTCGGGTCAGTTTTGTAAACGATTTGCGTAATTTCCGTTGACGGATCGATAAAGCTGAAAATATCTAAGATATTCCTATTAGTTTAATCAAAAGAATTAAAATATCTAATGTGAGTGGAAAACGATGACATGGGCGTGTGACTCATGCCAAAGTCGAGTTTCGGTTTCGTTTCGCGCTTTACGATGACTCGGAAATAGTTAAATGATGTTCGGTTAAAACCGTAAACGTTATTCTTTAAATTCCGAATAAATTCAAAATAATTATATTAAATTATGATAAATCTTAATAAATCTAAATAAAAATAAATCAAAAATATTATTTTTTTAAATAAAATTTCGGTCTTCATACTTATGAGACGAGTCGGGAAAAGTCAACGGAAGTCAAAGTTGACTGAAAAGTCGAGAAAAGTCGAAGATGACTTAAAAGTCAAGAAAAGTTTAGGACGACTTAAAAGTCAAGAAAAAGTCAATGACGACTTTAAAAAGTCAAGGAAAAGTCAAAGACGACTTAAAAGTCAAGAAAAGTCAAAGATGACTAAAAACGGTCTTTTCATGAAATCCCTCAAAAATTCCAAATACGAACGCGGAATTTCAAAATAAGACTCCGAACAAAAATTCCTATTTTAAAAACTTAAGTTCTACTGAAAAGTGTTAGTAAATATTTTCACTAGAAAAATTGGGTACTTTTCGGGTTGTTACAGAACAATTTGACAATAATATGAAAATGGGATTAGGTCATGAGTGTTACGGCCGTAGGGATCACTCTAAATGCAAATCTACTCCTTCTAAACGTGATTTCAGAAGAAGAAAATATGTCAATTTGCCTGAGTATCTTATTTGTAATTATTGTTGTCATACGGGTCATCTCATTGAAAACTATGTTAAATACATGAAAGACTTGAATAAAAACATGAATTTTGTTAGAGCCTCTAACATACAAGAGGAAGAGGACATGTGTCCTAATCCTATACCCCTAATAGAAGAAGTCAGAAATAATGAACATCGTTGGTTCTACGATATGAGTTTTGCTTACAAGAAGAAAACCAACTTGCCTGAGGAAAGGCAACAATCCAATGAGCAACAATCTCGAGAACCTAGACAACACCAAAAGAGCAAGACACCTCATGTTATACCAAACCCTAAAAGAAAAACCATAAGACAAGTTTGGGTTAGAAAAGACATGATATTTAGGGTAACTAACACAAAAGGACCTAACCTTGCTTGGGTACCCAAAAAATGTATTTAACTTGTATTGCAGGTAGTTGTAAAAGAAAATAACTCATGGTAACTTGATAGTGGATGCTCAAGACACATGACCGGAAATAAGAATCTATTTATTTCAATTGAACCATTTGATGGAGGTATGGTCACTTTCAGAGACAATAAGAAAGGAAAAGTCATCGGTATTGGTAAGATTGGTATATCTTCCTCTCATTCAATTAGTGATGTATATTTGGTTGATGGCCTCAAGCATAATCTACTAAGTATATCTCAATTATGCGATAAAGGAAACAAGGTTATCTTTCACTCAGATATCTGTCGCATTATAATGGAGGGTACTAGTAAAGTAATACTTGAAGGTCATCGCAAAAGGAATATTTATATGATTGACTTGAATGCTATTACTAATAACTCTTTAACCTGCATGAAAGTAACTTTAGATGACCCGTGCTTATGGCACAAAAGATTTGGTCACATAAGCTCTCCTATTTTGAATAAGCTTACACAATGGGACTTGGTTGAAGGTTTACCCAAAATCAAATTTGACCAAGAAAATATGTGTGACACGTGTGCCAAATGCAAGCTTGTGAGGTCATCTTTCAAACCTTAAAGAGTAGTAAGCACGAATTATGCTTTAGAACTTGTGCATATGGATCTTTGTGGTCCAAAGAAGGTAAGAAGTAGAGGAGGATCCAGGTATGTCTTTACTCTTGTTGATGACTACTTAAGGTATGTTTGGCCTATATTCATGATTTTACACTCAAAAGATGAGACTTTTAATGAGTTTGTTTGTCTTATGAAACTCGTCCAAAACAAATATAAGTACGATCTTGTTTATATTCGTAGGGATCATGACACCAAATTTGACAATCATGCTTTCATAGAATATTGTAGGGAAAATGGTGTAGGTCATAAATTCTCTGCACCACGAACCCCACAACAAAACGGTGTAGTTAAACGTATGAATAGAACCTTAAAGGATATGGCTCAAACAATGCTTTTGTGTAGTAGTCTTCCTCGTAAGTTTTGGGCTGAGGCCATTAACACTTCTTGCTACGTACATAACCGTGCTATGATCAGACCTATTTCAATGAAAACCCCTTATGATCTCCTCAAAGGTCGAAAACCTAATATATGCCACTTGCGATGCTTTGGGAGTAAATGCTTTTTTCATAACAATGGCAAAAATAGGATAAGAAAATTTGATCCTAGATGTGATGAGACAATTTTTCTTGGTTATTCTGATCATAGTAAGGCTTATAAAGTCTTTAACAAAAGAACATTATGCATCGAAGAAAGTGCTCATGTTATATTTCATGAAAATGATTCTTCTGAAACTTTTGAAGGTTCTACCTCAAACTCTAATGAAGAGATGTCTAGGACTTCTACCAAATGGAAATATAAAGATTCGCATCCTATGGATTCGATCATTGGAAATTTACGAAAGGGTGTTCAAACATGAAGATCTTTGAACAACTTTTGCTCATTTTACTCTTTCCTCTCTACCATTGAACCAACAAACATCAAGGAAGCCCTTATGATCCAGACTGGATCGTTGTCATACAAGAAGAATTACAACAATTTGAGAGGAACAAAGTTTGGCACTTAGTTCCTAGACCAAAGAAACGATCAGTCATAGGTACTAGATGGGTGTTTAGAAATAAGCTGGTAAACACGGAAATTATTCTGCTAAAAAAAGGAAGATTGGTTGTTCAAGGATACAATCACCAAGAAGGGATTGACTACGATGAAACATTCGCTCCCGTAGCTCGACTTGAGGCTATTAGTGTTTTAATAGCATTTGTAGCTCACAAAGGACTTAAATTATTTAAAATGGACGTTAAGACCGCGTTCCTTAACGGATATTTGGAAGAAGAAGTCTTTGTTGAGCTTTGGATACCAATGTTCTAAAACTAAATATAGTTTTGTATGGTTTGAAACAAGCACCAAGGGATTGGTACGACAAATTATCAAAATTTTTTCTACAAAGTGATTTTAAAAGAGGATCTGTCGATAAAACCTTGTTCCTAAAATCCAAGGGCTTAGATTTATTAGTTGTACAAATTTACTTTGATGATATTATTTTTGGTTCAACTAATAATCAACTTTGTGATTATTTTTTATAATTGATAACCTCAGAATTTGAGATGAGCATGATGGGAGAACTGAAATTATTCCTACTACTACAAATCCAACAAACAAAGGAAGGAATAATGATACACCAACAAAAATACATCAAAGAGCTAACCAGGAAGTTTGGAATGAAGATTTCTCATCCTATGGCCACTCCTATGGTCACAGATAATAAATTAACGAAAGATAAAGATGGTAAGTCTGTCGATGAGACAACTTATCGACGTATGATTGACTCACTTCTCTATTTAACTGCAAGTAGACCAGATATTATGTTTAGTGTGTGTGTTTGTGCTCGATTTCAATCGTGCCCTAAAGAATCACATATAGTTGTAGTTAAAAGAATTTTGAGGTATTTAACTGGTACATCTAAATTATATCTATGGTACCCTCTTGATTGTAATTTCGATCTCAAAGGGTATTCATATGCAGATTATGCAGGTTGTTCACTTGACAGAAAAAGTACATCTAGCATAGCTACATTTGTTGGACCATGTATAATCTCTTTGAGGTTTAAGAAACAAAACTCAGTTGCCTTATCTACTGCAGAAGCTGAATACATTGCTGCATCCTTGGTATGTTCACAATTACTTTGGCTTAAGCAACAATTATCTGATTATGGTGTGGATGTTGGTTGTATACCTATTTTATGTGATAGCACGAGTGCTATTATTATTTCAAAGAATCCCGCGCAAAACTCGCGTACAAAACAAATAGATATTAGACACCATTTTCTTAGAGACCAAGTAGAAAAAGGGAACATAAGACTTAAATTTTGTGGTACAGAAAAACAATGGGCAGATATTCTAACTAAAGGATTAGCTAGAGAACGTTTTGAGACTTTGCGGATGGAAATTGGTTTAATTGGTGGTATCTAAACTTGTCATAAATTTTTCTAACTCCTATAATTGGCTAGAATTGATAAGATTGTACAACTGTGTCCGTATTTTCCGCTGTAAGTATATTTAAGTCAAAATCTGATACTATTTCTCAAGTGAAAACTAGTTTGGTAAGTAAATATATTATGTGTATGTATTTCCAAGTAATTCTACCCATCCAAATCTCAAAATATACAAAACATACCTAACCTATCGTTTGCCATATTACATAAGATTCCCTTACCTTAACAAAAAAAAAACTAACCTAAAAATAACCGCCGACCCCTTCACACTTCTTTACCCAAAAGTTAACAATTTACAACTCTAATAAATACCTATACACTCCCCCCAATTTACCATCATTACTTCACTACCCTACAAATCCTCAAACACTCAACCCACTGAAACTCTCACATCACCCTTCAATGGCGCCAAAATCTTCAACCCAAACACCCACGCCCTCCATCCGTTCAAAACACTGCGCCTCTTCACCATAAAGTCAGTCAGAATCAACCATCCCCTCTCCATCCCAAACAAACCAGTCACCCACTAACCCCGACTATAACTATGGGGAACAGTACCGTGGAAAAACGTCGAAAAATCGACAAGGGGAAGAAGAAGGCGGTAGAGGAGGAGGTCTAGGTGAAAGAAGTAAAACAAGTGGTGGTTCGCGAGGGGATACAGCGTACCCTTTTTCGGGAATATCTGGACCATGCAAGGGCGCAAGGGCTCGATAAAATCCGTCTCACCAAAAAGGAGCGGACTATTAATTAATTGAGTCTCAAACTACGGGATATATGCATGTCAGTATTATCCTAAGACATGGTATGGTCAGATGGACGCTCTTCAGTTCTTTGACGAATTCCTGAAATTTGAAGAATGGGAGGATGTGTATCAGTTCTCGGGTCCGATGTATCCGATTGAGGTAATGCAATTCTTTGCTTCAGTTTCTTTTCGAGATGGTAGTTTGCTTGCGGTGGTTAATGGCCATGCTATAATTGTTACCATTGCCGAATTCTGCACTCTGTTTGCCGTCCCAGATGTTGGATGGAAATTAATCTAGATTTGGTGTTTACAACAAAGGGAATGCCTGTTGAAAGAACACCGGATGGGGTTATTGCTGGGTCTGGTGCGACAGTGGACACTAGTGCACAATTGAACTCAATTTTGGTGAGTATTTCTGAAAAATTTGGAGCCCAACCCACTGTTATGTCGAGCATTGTCTCGATTATAAGCCATGGAGGTCCTGCTGCTGTTGGGGCTGGTTCATTAGAGGTTGGGGCATGGATGAACGGGGTAGAGGATCGTGTCAAGGCGCTTGAACATAGTGTGGTCATTATGCGTGATGAGGTGTTTCGCCAGGGACGAAGGCTAGACAATTTGGCTAGTTAGGGTGGAGCGCTCTACAGAGATGGCATGGGTATTCGTGAGGATGTGGCTACTGTTTTGAAGGCTACTAAAATCATATTCGCTCCTGTTTTGATCGTCTCTCCTCGCTGGAGTATCGTACTCGCCCTGGTTATGTCGACACTACCATCCCCAGACAACCTCGTACATAGATCTTCCCTCGACCTATCTTATTTTTCCCTCCTTCAATTTCAATTTGCTTTTCTTTTATTCGGCCCCAATGGCGTTAAACATTTTGCTTGGTTTGTACTTTATACATTTTATTTTGCTTGTTAGACTTGGTTTCCTTGCTTATAGTGTGTAATTTGTGTTTATATTTCATTTCTCGGTTAGTATTATTCTAGTCGTTTTATATTCTTGATTTTTTTTTTCCTATGATGTCAAGAGGGGGAAGAAATGACCTTCATTTGAGTATTTACCTAAGCTTGCTCCTTGTCAAGACGTTTAGTCTCTTAAGGTCCTTAGATGCTTATACTTTAGCTTTAGATTTTTTGACCTTGCGTTATACCCACTATGATTTTTATAGTATTATGTTGAGGGGAAACTTACCTTAGTCACAAATCAGTAAGAGGCTTGTCATCATCAAAAAGGGGGAATTTGTTGAACCATATAGTTATATGATTATGTCTTGATAATGACAAGTATGTTTGTATAAGATATATGCTTGTGCTTGTAATCGTTTGTTTAGTCTTAGATAGATTAAACAGGGTTTGGTACCTGAAGTTATAGCTAGTTTAGCTATAACCTTGATGATTTGTGAAACAAAGGTTAAGTAAAGTTATAGGCCACTGTACTATAACTTTGTAACTGCTGAAGTAAAGTTATAGGTGTTTCTACAATAACTTTAGTGATTATCAAGCTCAAGGTCAAAGACGAAGTCTTAAAGGAGCTTGTGGAGCTCAAGATGAAGAGCTCAAGAATTAAATGAAGTGATGATCAACATACTGAAGATCTCCATGAAGATTTGATAGTATAGGTCGTCGTCCAATAATGGTACTTCTCTTTAGTAATGTTAGGAAGCAGAGTTATAGTTGTTTTAACTATAACCTTATTTACCAAAGTCAAAGTTATAGGTGATCTTACCATAACTTTGGAGCTGCGAAAATAGGGCGGCTGTTTTATGACTTCAAAACGGTTTTGAATATAGTTTTTAAATAATCTTTTTGAAGAAAAGTATTTATAGTAGAATAAGGTTTGAATGTATTTAGGTTGAATATTATCATGATTTCTCTATTAATTAGTAAACTACTTATGAGTAGTCATGCTATCTAGGGTTTCATATATGTTCAAACCTAAACTCTAATCTATCATACTAAGCCCAACCATGGACTAGGGTTTGACGCAAGTAAGGCTCTTGTGCCGTGCTACCCGTGATTACCTTAGCACTAATTAAGGTTTAAGTTAGATGCAAACCTAATATATTTCTTGTTACACAAGTGAGACACATGGTTTATTAGGGTTTATAAAATTGACCTAATATCGTTCTTACTATTCAAGAAAGGTCACGGCTAACACAAGGGTTTTTAATTAAAACCTAATTTGCCTCTCCAGCATAAATATACCCATGCTTTCTATGCAATTAAAAACTAAGCTTTTCATACAAGATTTAATATTTTGCACTGTGATAAATATTTCAAATCTTTATTTTGCAAGATCCTTATTTTTCGAAAAGCCGCACCTACTTTGAGAATACGTTATCCGATAATATTGCTAGATTTTTTTCTTATACGTAAGAGTCGAGTATTTAACGATACTCAAACTTTGAGTTACAACTATAGTTAGTTGTACGAGTAGGGTTGATAATTTGTTAATCCAGAGTAGGTACTAAAATTATTCATCGAGAAATAGTGGACGTAGGTTTCAACGTGTGAAACTGAACCACTTCGAAAATCCTTGTGTCTCATGCTTTTTATTCGTTTAAATATTTTATTATTTCCATACACGCTACAAGTAATTAGGTGAGTTGAATTTAATCAATAAATTCAAACCAAATATTACTACTACTCGCTTATACGGACAATCGAAAAAGTAGGAATACTTTATCTATAATCAATTCACACCCCCCCTCCCTTGAGTATTTGGGATCAACAGACTCTTCAGATATGATTCGTAATTTCCCGCGTGGCACTTCTTGTAGGAGGGATGCGTTTCGTGCCCAACACCTTATGGACTGTTTGAGTGGCGCTGTTGTGGCTATCTCTGATGATCTGATCCCTTTTATTACTAGGGTGATTAATCATTTTCTTGAGGGTCGATGTCCACTAGCTCATGGTGAGTACATTGCCAGCGCTCCGCTCACGCTGCTTGTTAACTCGCGTGGTGGTGTTCGTCCTATCGCTGTTGTCACTGTCTGGAGACGTCTTGTTTCTAATGTTTGTGCTTGTTTGGTTGGTCGTTCTTTTTTTTCTTATTTTGTTTGTCTTCAACTTGGGGTTAGGGTGTCCGATGGAGGAAAGGTTGTCTTGCATGCCTTGAATCTGGTCATTGACGCTCGTGCTGGGGATGTGGGGCTTTCTATGTTGCTGGTTGATTTCCAGAATTCTTTAAACCTTTTTGATCGTGTAACCATGCTTCAGGAAGTTCGCCGTAATTGCTTGATTCTTTCATGTTGGGTTGAGTTATGTCACTATAGCCCTGCCCGTCTTTATTATGGGGAACATTGGTTGTGGTCTTGTTAGGGAGTTCAACAAGGTGATCCTTTGGGCCCCTTGCTTTTTGCTTTGGTTTTGCATCCCTTGGGGTGCAAGATCCGGGACTGTTTTGATTTCAGTTTGCAAGCTTGGTACTTGGATGATGGCACCATCGTTGGGGATACTTTGGAGGTGGGGAAGATTTTGGATTTGATTATGGTAGATGGTCCTCAGTTTGGTCTACATCTTAATGTCGCTAAGAATGAGGTCTTTTGGCCTACTGAGGATCCCCAGAGTCGGCTTCCTGATGTTTTCCCTCCTTCTATTGCTCGGCCTTTGCGTGGCATCTCTGTTTTGGGTGGGCATGTCAGTACTTGCCCTAGTTTTGGCAGTGAGCTAGGATTGAGGACCCGCAATGTGAGTTGTTTTTGCTTAAACCATGTAGTGGTATTTCTAAGCTCTACTTTACCCTCTATACTTATTCCCCAAGAGTCTTCATTATGATGCAGCACTTCATTCTAGCTTGAAACGTATTGTCACCGCGTATGGGCCTGGTTTTCGGGATTGGCAGTGGTGCCTTGCCACGCTCTCTGTTCATCTTGGTGGGGTCAGTGTTTATGCTGCCGGAGATGTTTTGCACTATGCTTTTCTGGCGTCCCGTTTGCAGTCTACAGATTTGCAGGCTAAGCTCCTAAGGCCTTCTGGTATTGTAGATGCTATTCCTACTTTTGACAATGCCTTATGGGTATTTTCTGAGACTATAGGTTCTCTTTTATTACGTGATCCTAGTGAAATCGGTACCCCTAAACGTATGAAGAAATTGGCAGATATATATTTTGCGCGGTTGCTGCTACTTCCGAATGTGTTTTATCTTTGACACCGTGTCAGCTTGAGTTGTGGAAGTCTCTGGGTGCCCACTCCTCTAATTGGTTGCGTGCGGTTCCTATCTCTGGGTTGGGTCAGATTATGAACGGGAGGACTTAGCGTAGTGTGTTGGGATATCGACCGGGTGTTTTGTTATTCACAGTTTCTAGGCCATGTCATGCTTGCTCTCGGGGTTTTTCTAATGATGTTTATGGGGACGACGTTGTTTCTGGTACTGGTATTGTGGGTGTTAAGCATCGGCATAACCTTGTTCGTGACACACTATTCGACATTTGCTATAAGTCTAGTATTTTTACGGGTATGGAGGTTGATAAAGGTTTGGTTGAGAGACATGGCGAATCTCTTTGTCCTACGGCTTTGCTACTTTATTCCTGGGATAGATGACGTGATATGTGTGTTGATTTGACAGGGTCTTCCCCCTTCCCTTATCTTTCTCTTCGTTTAGGGAGCTGGGTTCGGACGTTGTTGCCTTGCTCAAGCGGATCCAGAAATTCTCGGTATCTTAGGATGTAGGGGCTAGGGTGGCCGCTTATATATTTACTAGACTTAGCCTTGTTGTTGCTAACGGGGTGGGTGCCCAGATTGTCTCTCGGCTTCCCACCAATTTTATGTACATTTTTTATTTTTCTGTAAATGAAAGTTGCGCGCATCCTTCAATAAAAATAAAAATAAAAATAAACAAAATAATAATACTAATAATAATAAAGAGAAAGAATAGAGAAGAGAGAGGACAGCGAGAGAGTGTTTCACGTCTGAACCACCTACGCCCGCTCTCTTTGCCTCGTGAGCTTTTGCCCGAGACAACCGTCATCGCCTCCACGCGTGTGGGCTGTGTTTAGGGTTTACAAGATGTGTTTTGGCATTTACGGCTTGGGTTTGCTGCTCTTGCCGTCGCTGTAAACACTGCGCTCGTCGAAGCTCGCCTTGTCGCTGGCCAGACATGACTTGTGATTGTTTCCCGGTGATCTGGCGTCGCCGGTGGTTGTCGTCCTTTGTTTAAGGTTTGGAGTGGTCGTTCGTGGTGTTTCTGGTCATTTTACTCGTCACACTCTCGCGCGACCGTCAGTATCCGGGGTGGTTTCACTGGTTGTGGCAGTTGTGCCAGTTCCCTTGGTATTGATGGTGGTGTTCGTTGTACCTTATGCTGTGACGCGGGGTTTAGTTAACCGTCGCCGTTTTTAAGTCGGTAGGGTTTGGGGTTTGTTTGCCAAATGGGGAAACCTTTCTCATGCACGTGCATGCCTTTTAATTTCTTTTTTTAGGTTGGTTTTTCCTTTTTTTTCTTTTTGTGATCTCGGTATTTGCGTGTTCACATGCCAAATATTGTTCGTTTTCACTGTCCTTTTGTGGGTCTTTGCGGGTGTCTTGATAGTAATGGTAGAGGTCTTATTAAAACCTCCATGCTCCGGCACTTGCGTGAGCGGCATTGTTGTGGAGATACTCAGGTAATTACTCGTCAAAATCTATCTAATAGTTTGGTCTTTTTTTGTGATGTTGAGATTACTTTCAAGTGTATGGGGGTTTGGTCATGTGAGGTGTGCTTTAAAACTCATACCTTTTGTTCCAAGTGTCGACATAGTCGGGATGATTCTAGGGCGCCCCCGGACTGTGGTGATAGCCTTGTTAACTTTCTTATTTAAGGTATTCCCAGACCTACTGCTCCATCTCCGTCAATTATTTTGCTGATGTTGGGATGGTGCCTGTTTGGCTGACTATATCTTCGCTTGCTCGGTTGTTATCTTTGGGGATACGGCCCGTGAAGTCCAACCCTCCTAAATTTCGGCTTGGTTTTTATCGGGTTTTGAAAGGGGCATTAGATGATGTGGCTAACTCTGCTGGTGACCTCTCCTGCTGGATACGTTTCTTTTTGTTGCCTATTTGTCTTCTTAAGACCTTCTCCCCTAGGAGTAATCTTGAGTGTATGACTTATGTCAGGCGTCAACGTCAGGAGGAGAGTATTGTTAGTGCTATTATTGCTTGGGGTGTGCATGGGGGTTGTTTGCAGCTTTTGCATGAGACCTTAGCTGAGGCCCCTCCTTCTTTTAGTGTGGAGGAGGACCTTGACTTGAGTGAGCTTAATCTCCGACAATCTTGCCAGAAGATTTGTGATGGTCATTATACTGCCGTTGTTCGGGTGCTCTGTTCCTCAGGTATGACCCCTTATTCCGATGCCACTCTTGGGGTCCTGCTGGATAAGCACCCTAGTGCCCCATCCTCCGCCTTGTCGCCTTTGCATGTTAATCATGATCCTCTCATTGCCTTTACGGCTGTTTTGGATATGATCCAGAGTTTTCCGCATAGTACGTCATTTGAGAGGGATGGATTTCGTGCTCAGCATCTTATGGATTGTTTGGGTGGAGCTGTTATTGCTATTTTGGATAATTTGATCGCATCTATTACTTGGGTAGTTATTATTTTCCTTGCAGGCCGATGCCCTCTTGCACTTGGTGAGTATATTGCTAGTGCCCCACTCATGCCGCTTGTTAAACTAGCCGGTGGTATACGTCCTATTGCTAATGGTACTGTTTGGAGACGCCTTATCTCTAAAGTTGGTGCCTATTTGGTCAGTCCTTCTTTATTTGGTTAATTTGTAGATCTTCAGTTTGGGGTCGGGGTATCCGGTGGAGGAGAGGCTACTTCATGTCTTGAATCAGTTCGTTGAGGCTCGGGGTGGTGATGTCATTCTTTCTATGTTATTGGTTGATTTCCAGGATGCCTTTAATTTGGTTGATAGTGCGACCATGCTACATGAAGTTCCCCTTCACTGCCCAGTTCTATTCTGATGGGTCGAGTTTTGTTATTGTAGTCCTGCTTGATTGTATAATGGGGAACATAGTTATTAGTGCTGTTGGGGGGTTCAGCACGGTGATCCTTAAGGCCCTCTGATTTTTTCTTTTGTTTTGCATTCTTTTGTGTGCAAGATCAGAGACTCTTTTTACCTGAGTCTACAGGCTTGGTACTTAAATGATGGCACTATTGTAGGACACTTTGGTTGTGGGTGTACAGTCAATTGATCGAATACGAAAGAGGGGGAGGGGTGAATTGAGTATTAAAAACTAGCCCCACTTTTTTGATTTATATGATATGTAATTAATTATTTGATTCTATAGATTAAAATCAACTAATTAATTAATCAATGTAAATGCAAGTAACGAAATAACGAAAAAGAGAGAGAGACACACGTGATTTTTGAAGTGGTTCAGTTTCACAAGTCGAAACGTACATCCACTATTCTCGATTAATAATATTTAGTACCTTTTTCCGGATTACAAAAATTATCAACCCACTCGTATAATCAACTATAATTATAACTCAAGGTGAGTATCACTAAATACTCTATACTATCTTACGTTAATAAGAAAGTACAATATAACTCACAAGGATTCTCGTTAAAGAATAAGTAAGATTATGTGATGTACTATTATCCAGTAACGTATTTCACGTGAGCGATTGACAAAGAAGATGCACGACTTTTTCGAAAAACAAACACTAAAAATAATAAATATTCTGCTCAATGTTTGCTTTTAAAATCAATTTATAAATTCTCTCAATTATATAAAAGTCGTTGTGAATGATTGAGATGGAATGAGTATTTATAGTAGAAGCATAGGAGATATAAAATCTAAAACCCTAGCTTTCTTCAAGAAAGATTTTATCTTTAATATCTCAAAATATTATTTTCTTTATCTTTTAGAAATATATTTATCTTTAATATCTCAAAATATTGTTGTAAAGATATTATTAGAATCCTAGGTTAAGGAAAACAAGGAAACAAACCAATAGAGGCCGAAATTCCTTATCTCACGAAACCCTTGGATCCCGCAACCCTAGGAGGCACAATCCCTAGGTCTCACGAAACCCTAGGTGGCACAACCAATAGGTGGGCGTATTAGGTTAACAACAAATTGAGATAGAATATATTAGAAACCCTAGGTAGCATGACAACCCATAAGTTGTATTACTAACCAATAGAGTCTTATTAATACATTATCTATTAAAACTTTGATAAATATAAAAGTACTCTTTCTCCTTTTGAAAACATTTAAAATATTTATTTCCAAAATCATGCATCAACTTTTATCATACAAAGTTATAGGTTAAAGCTATAACTTTGAACTTTAGAAGGTAAAGTTATAAGTGAGTCATAACTTCACAAACTTAAAATCCCTCTAATGGAATAGTTACCGAATGACGACCTATACAAAGATCTTCAGTATACGGATCATCTCTTCATCTTAATCACAAAGAGCTTTGATCGGTTCTGTCGCAAGCCCGATACAAAGATAAATTACCCAGACTAGGCTAATAACAAATTAATGTAATTAGGGAAGTAGGGGTCGATCCTCAGGGAGATGGTGTTTCCAATGGATTGTGAATCGTCTCACAATTAAGTTTTATCTAATGATTTTCTGGGTTTTGGATTGTTGTGATGTCTAAACTAACGAAAGGCACAAATAAGAACAAAATAAAAACAAACTAGAATGAAAACAATAAAGCAATTGATAAATTAACAATAATGAGAAGCATCTAGGGAGATAGGTTCACACATGTAGATTGACATATTAATGAAATTGGATTTAGGATATGCAAATAATTCATTGAGCGTTCGTAAGAATGGTGTGTTCATTACAATCATAGATCAGATGGTCTAGCAGGCTTTTAGTGCGATTTACTAGGTCTTAATCCACTATGTCACGCTTTGTCTATTCAATTCTTGTATATCTACCTTGGAAAAGAATTCCATACTAGTCAATGATTGTGATCAAGAATCGTCAACTATCGTTAAAGTCCAAACATGCATAGACACAATGTTTTAAAGGCACAATTTCCTTTATCCAATTATCATCTTTTAACCAATCTAACATGGCTACCCTACACCCTAGAAAGGTGACTACTCACTCATGATTATGTTGGTATTAACAATGAAAGTTAAGGTAGACATATTTAGTTGAATTTGACAATAATTTAGACTCTCTATGTGGTGATAATAACGACGCTATATGACAATCCAAGAAATGAAACTTTGATTATAACAACGTAAAAACGAATCTAAATGATACGAATGGAAAATAACAAACAAATGGAAAGCAATAAAGAATGATAAACAAAGGATAAATTAATAATACCTAGGTGACGATCAACGATGAAAGCGATAACAATAATAGAAATCCCTCGCATAGAAATATCGTATCTTGAATTACAACTCTTGATCCCAACAAAGTAGATACAAAGATTGAAATTCTATTTGAACTAAGCTAATGTTTTGAAAGGAAATGGACAGAAATAAACTAGAAACAAATGATAAAAGAAGAAGAAAATCTAAACTAGGAAGACTAAAGCTAAAAGGAAATATAAGACAAGATTGTGTAAGAAAATGTATATGATGTTGGATATATGGATGATTGATATGAGGGGCTTGGCACATCTATTTATAGTATTAGGGTTTCGTGGAGAAGAGGTCGGGTAATAAATACATAGGGCAAATTTAGGAAGAAGGAGCCGCAATGCATGAAGCAGCAGGAATACCCGATCGGGTACACCACTTACCCGATCGGGTAAGTTGTCTTCTGGAAGCTCTTGACTAACTCTTCAACTTCCTTCGCTTTGACTTGACTTACAACATCCCCCTTGACTCTACAATCGGGTTTGTTGCTTGGATATGATGTAAAGCGATGAATTCTCCCGTCTAATTGATTGGTCTTCCGACAACTAAAAACCGTCTTTGCTTCTTCTCTCCCTTAAGTTAGTGAACCTTCTCGAAATGCCTTACACACGGTCAAGCTTGCATCTTCAAATCGTCGGGTTCTAGGCAAATGCTCGGAAATATAGAAAAAGGGCGTAGAAACGTCACTTTCCCTACAAAACAAGTTAGAACACAGGAATTCGCCTAGAAGACGATATTAGCTCATAAAATGGCTTAACAAAGCACAAATGACAAACAAAACCGAGCTAAAGTGGGGGTTAAAATCATACAAATATTCACTTATCAAACTCCCCCAAGCTAAACCTTTGCTTGTCCTCAAGCAAACATAACAAACAATACCAGGACAAGGGTTGCAAGCATTGGCTACTACACCATCAAGAAACAAATCTCAATATAAAGCTTTGGAAACATAATGAATCATATCCCAAAAGCAACGTGGGCAAGAATGATACATAGACATGGTTGAGATTTACATAACGGCGTAGCGCAAAGAATTTCACTACAGATTTTCGGCTCTTGCATGATCTTTTGACAAATGGACTCTCACGGCACACTCGAACACTCAATGTATGTAAAAGGTGATTTCTTTATGTGTAAATGTTTGAGACACTCACCTATCTACGACTCATGAAAATGTGTCCGCAGTCTAATATGGTAAACAATTCAAAACACAAGTCAAAGATCACAATGCACATAGAAAAGAAGCCGAAAAATGAGAAGAAGGCTTTGGGAAATGGGTGAAAGGTGGACAAATAGTTATGGTCATGTGAAGGTTATAGTGAGCTAGCAACTGACCAATGATAAATGGAAACTCAATCCAAACTTTCGATTAATTCCCAAAAACGAATGATGAAGCCAGAAGTAACAATTTGGCTTTTTCCACACGAAACACAAGGGTAAACTCCTATTGAATATTGACTTGACATTTCTTAGGAGATACTCACAACTTCTTTTCTTATTTCTTTTTTCAATTTTTTTCTTGTTTTCTTTTTCGATTCTCTTTTTTTTTTTTTCATTTTTTCTTTTCTGAACACAACTTCACTTCTTGAACTTTTTCCGTTTTCCCAATTCACTTTGACAGATAAGAACAAATCTTCTCAAAAGAGCACCCACACACCATAGTCTAGCTACTAGCTCAAAAGGTAGGCAGTTTTTATCTGTAGCTATTATTTTTGTGAAGCATTTGTATAAAGGGGCTAATTTTGAGGGGCAAAATAAAGTGAAAAAGGCTTCAAATCTTAGTGAATCATGAATGCAATGCTTATAGAAATGAAATGAGAACCATACTTATGCGTTTTGACATGACACACATCACAAGGAGAACTACACACACCTAGATGAGACTGGGTATGGATGTACCAGTATAAGGAGGTTCTACCTTACAATATATGTAGTTTGCCAAATGTCAAGATCAAGCGTACTCATCTATAGATTCATTCCATGCCTACTGTGTACAAGACTTCCCCATGTATGCAAAATTCAATGAATATTGAATCATTATCTTTTGAAAGCTCTAAGTTTGAGAAATGTAACATGATAGCATAGTAAACAAGCAAGCAAAGCATGGAAAGCATTCAATTGTGTTCAAAATTTAAAAATCTTCTCTCTAAAATCTTCTCTTTCTTATCCAAAATTTGAAAAATATAACTAAAAAGCAAAAATGGGAAAATGCAATCCCTCCCCCAAGCTAAACATCACATTGTCCTCAATGTGAGCACAAAAGCTAAATATGCAATGAGATGCTTAATGGGAAGAAAGGAAAAATGAAAGAAGAATGAAGTGTACTAGTCAGTGCGGACTCCCCCAAGCTAGCCTTTTGGACATGACAAGGAAGGTCTTCAGAGATTCTTCAAAAACTCTTTCATCTGCAAAGAAATCTAACAAAACAACGTAAAAGGGAAAAAACAAAAATAAAAATGCAAAAAGGGAAAACACGGGTTGCCTCCCGAGAAGCGCTTGTTTAACGTCTTGCTCGACGAATTTTTCTATAAAATCATTGGGTTGAGGATGGACGCTCCGTATAGACAATATCTAAACATCCGATGATAGAATTGCTATAATAGAGTTTCAGTCTGTGTCCATTAACTTTGAATTTCTCACCATTGCTAGTCATGAGTTCCACATAGCCGTACTTGCTCACATATGTGACCGTGAATGGTCCAGACCATCGTGATCGAAGTTTTCCTGGAAAGATTTTCAGACGGGAGTTGAAAAGAAGTACTTGGTCACCAACATTAAATTCTTTCTTAATTATCCTCTTGTCGTGCCAACGCTTCGTTTTCTCCTTATAGATCCTAGAATTCTCATAAGCTTGCAAACGAAATTCTTCTAGTTCATTGAGTTGCAAAAGTCGTCTATCAGCGCTAAGCTTAGTGTCTAAGTTAAGTTCTTTGATAGCCCAGTAAGCTTTATACTCTAACTCGACAGGAAGATGACAGGCCTTTCCATAAACCAATCGATAAGGAGATGTTCCAATCGGGGGTTGAACACGGCTGTGCGATAAGCCCTAAAATGGTGTAATCGAGGTTATGTACTCCGCATAGTTCTAGTCTTGAGATACTTCTGAAGAATTGTTTTCAACTCTCTTATTGGAGACTTCTACTTTGCTGATCTGAGGGTGGTAGGCTAATCCTCGTCTGTGATACACACCATATTTGCAAAGCAAAGT
>JAIUZE010030779.1:0-15449 GCA_022085475.1 Heliosperma pusillum | reverse complement strand
AAGTTATTCTTTAAATTCCGAATAAATTCAAAATAATTATATTAAATTATGATAAATCTTAATAAATCTAAATCAAAATAAATCAAAAATATTATTTTTTTAAATAAAATTTCGGTCTTCAAACTTACCAGTCGAGTCGGGAAAAGTCAACGAAAGTCAAAGTCGACTTAAAAGTCGAGAAAAGTCAAAGATGACTTAAAAGTCAAGAAAAGTTTCTGACGACTTAAAAGTCAAGAAAAGTCAATGACGACTTTAAAAAGTCAAGAAAAGGCAAAGACGACTTAAAAGTCAAGAAAAGTCAAAGATGACTAAAAACGGGATTTTCATGAAATCTCTCAGAAATTCCAAATACGAACTCGGAATTTCAAAATACGACTCGAAACAATAAATTCTATTTTAAAAACTTAACCTTGCTGAAAAGTATCCTTACGAAATTTTACTAGAAAAATTGGGTACTTTTCGGGTTGTTACATTTACGTTGAGATTTGTTTCTTGATGGTGTAGTAGCCAATGCTTGCAACCCTTGTCCTGGTATTGTTTTTTATGTTTGCTTGAGGACAAGCAAGGGTTTAGCTTGGGGGAGTTTGATAAGTGAATATGTGTATGATTTTAATCCCCAATTTAGCTCGGCTTTGTAAATCATTTGTGCTTTGTTAAGCCACTTTATGAGCTAATATCGTCTTCTAGGCGAATTCCTATGTTCTAAGCTGTTTTGTAGGGAAAGTGACGTTTCTACGCCCTTTTTCTATATTCCCGAGCATTTGCCTAGAACCCGACGATTTGAAGAAGCAAGCTTGTCCAAGACAAAGGCATTTCAAGAAGGTTCACTGATTCAAAAGAAAGAAGAAGCAAAGACGATTTCGCAGTTGTCAGAAGATCGATCAGTTAGGCGAAGAATTAATCATTTTACATCAAACCCAATCAACAAACCCGACTCAAGAGGTCAAGGGGGATAATGAAAGTCAAGTCATATGCAAGGGGAGATGAAACGAAAGTCAAAGCTTCTAGAATACAACTTACCCGATCGGGTAAGTGGTGTACCCGATCGGGTACCTCTGCTGATCCTAGCTTTTGCTTCGACTTCCTCCTTTTTGTCCTATGTGAAGAATGCGTGACCCCTTCCCCACGAAACCCTACTGCTATAAAACGATGCCTCAGCCACCACATATCAACATGTACCTCTCCACACTTCACACTTCTCTTCTTACACTTCTATTTAGATTAAGAACCCTAGATTAGGAGGAGAGAAACCTAGCCTCTCTTCTCTTGTCTAGATCATTTTCTTCTTCCTTTTTGTCCTTAGTTTCTTAGTTTATTTCTGTCTTTTATACATCAAATCCTTAGCCTAGATCAATAAGAATTTCATCTTTGTAATCTACATTGTGTGGTTCAAGCGTTGTAATTCGTGGATCGACTATTCTATATAAGGAATTTCTATTACGGTTGTTTGTGATTCATCATTATCGTTGTTGATCATCATCTAGGTATTCCTATTTTATCTTTTGTTTTAAGTTTTCATGTTTCTTATTTGATTGTTATTTCGTTTACATGTTATTGTAGATTCAATTTCAATATCGTTGTAATTGTTTCACTTCATTAGATCGTCAAAATAGCGTCGTTATTATCGCCATATAAAGAGTCTTAAAATATTTTCAAAACCAAATAAACATGTCTATCCTAGTTTCTATTATTAACATCATCTTAGATTTAAACATCGCCATGAGTGAGTAGTCGTTTTTCTAGGGTGTAGGGTAGCCATGTAGGTTGATTAAAAGATGATAATTGGATAAAAGAAATTGTGCCTTTAAAACGTCGTGTCTATGCATGTTTGGACTATAACAGTAGTTAACGATTCCTGATCAAAATCATTGACTAAAATGGAATTCTTTTCCAAGGTAGAAATACGTGAATTCAATAGACAAAGCATGACATGGTAGATTAAGACCTAGTAAATTGCCTAAAAGCCTGCTAGACCATCTGATCTATGATTGTAATGAACACATCATTCTTATGAACTCACAATGAATTATTTGCATGTTCTAAATCCAATTTCATCAATATGTTAATCTACATGTGTGAACCTACTTCCCTAGATTCTTTTTATCATTGTTAATTCATCATCTGCTTTATTGTTTTCGTTTTGGTTTGCTTTTATTTTGTTTTCATTTATGCTTTTTATTAGTTTAGAAATCAAAACCACAAAACCCAGATACTCGTTAGATAAGACCCAATTGCAAGACATTTCACATTCTATAGGAAACACCATCTCCCTGAGGATCGACCCCTACTTCCCTAATTACATTAACTTGTTATTAGCCTAGTCTGGGTAATTATCTTTTACCAGGGTTTGCGACAGGCCCGATCAAATTTTGGCGTTGTTGCCGAGGAGTACGGTTTAGTGTTCCTTTCTCTTGTGATTTTTTATTGCAATTAGTTTTATCTAGTCTTTAGGAACCCAAATTCCTTCAGACCTCTCTTGATTTTTCATCTTAGCTTTCAATCTTATGCCCAGATCTTCTAGACTAGGGACCCCTATCTCTTTAGACCTCGATCTAGAAAGGACTCTGCGTAGGAGACGAAAGCTATTCAACGAAATTTCAAAAGCTTCTGATACTTTAAGTTTAGATCGTATTCGTGAGACTTACTCGTTTATTTTATCTAATCTTGAAGGAGAAGAAGATCCATTCTTATCTCCCTTCACAAAAACCAATCAAATTTAAAACAACACTCCATCTTCATCTTCACAAAAGAAAATGGTTCGACTTTCAGACCATTCCAAACCAACTGCAAATACACTTCCAAGGGGTATTGCTACACCCCATCGTAGCCCAAAACTTTGAAATCAAACCTGCCTTCATCAGTTTAATAGAAAGAAGTCAATTTGGTGGCAATGCCACAGAAGATCCTAACCTTCATATTCAAAACTTCTGTGACTATTGCTCCACAATTAGACAAACTGGAGTATCCCAAGAGCAGATTAGAGAAATGCTGTTTCTCTTCTCTTTAACAGGAAAGGCTAAACTTTGGATCAATAGCCTTGACCGAATTGCCTTAGGAATAGGCGACTGGGATAGTCTAGCTCTTGCTTTCTATCAAAAGTACTTCCCACCAGAACGAACCGCACTCTTACGGAGTCAAATCACTGGATTCCGTTAGAGAGGCGATGAAAGCCTTTATGAGGCATGGGAAAGGTACAAAGAATTACAAAGAGAATGCCATCATCATGGCCTTGATTCATGGTTCTTAGCTATCACCTTCTACAACGGTTGTTGTGGCGAATTGCGTCGTATCCTCGACTCCGCTAACAATGGTCGTTTCGATCAGATCGATGTAGAAATAGCTAGTGCAACTATCGAGTCAATGGCAATTCACGACTCTCAGTATAGCAACTCACGCGCTATGCCGCTCAAAACGAAGCAGGAAGATTCAGGCAAAGTAGCATTCCTAGAAGGCCAATTAGCCCTTCTGCAGCAACAAGTAGGAAGCTCTTCTCAATCCAAGCAACATGTTAACGTCACTAACCACGTAGTGGTATGTGAGACAAGTAGGGTTGGAGGACACAGTTTTCAAGAATGAAGGAGTTTGCTAAAGCAAGTCAATGCCTACCAAGCATATAGGCAGGGCAATGCTTTCTCAAACTTCTATAATGAGAACACAAAGAACCATCCTCTTTTGTCCTACAAAAGCACCAACATTCAGAATCCCCACCATCAGATTCAACAACCATTCATACCACATCAACAGAAGCCCTATAATCCACCTGGTTTTCAAAACCAGAGACCTCCATTTCAACCTAAATTCAATCAATCTTACCAACACCAACCACCCCAAAATCAAAGCCAGCCCAATAACTCAAGCCTGAGCAAAATTGAATCCATGCTTCTCCAAGTTGTTCAAAAACAAGATTCAATGTTTGCTCAACTTCAAAAGAGTGAGCAAGCTCAAAATGCTGCCATCAAGATGCTTGAAACTTAAATGGCCCAATTGGCTGCCTCTAATGCCCAAAGGAAACAAGGCCAACTCCCACCTCATGGTGAGCAACCGAGGGACACTGCTAATGCTATCACCCTTAGGAGTGGTACCACTTATAAAGAACCTCAGCAACGCAAGGAAAAAATAGTTGAGCCAACACCAGTAGAGAGTCAAAAAGATTCCCAACCATCCACCGGTAAGGAAGCGGAAAACAAAGAAAAGAAGGATGAACCTTTGAAGGAACCCATCAAGATCCAAGTTCCATTTCTCTAACGTTTGAGGAGAAATCATAAGGAAACCTAGTTTAGCAAATTCATGGAAGTTGTCAAAAACCTCCAGGTAACGGTTCCCTTCACTGAGTTAATCACTCAAATCCCTTCTTACACAAAATTCTTGAAGGATATCTTAACTAAGAAGAGGACTTTAGATGATGTTGAAATCATAGCATTCACAGCTGAGTGCAGTGCTTTGCTGCAAAATAAGTACCCTCCTAAGTTAAAGGACCCCGGTAGTTTCTCAATACCTTGCACTATAGTCACCTACACAATCGATAAAGCTCTATGCGATCTAGGTCCCAGTGTAAGCGTCATGCCCTATTCCATTTGTGAAAAGTTGAATATGGGAATTCTCAAATGCACCAGTATCACTCTGCAAATGGCAGACCGTTCTTTAAAACAACCTATGGGAGTTTTAGAAGATGTGCCTGTCAAAGTAGGAAAGTTTTTCATTCCCGTCGATTTCATCGTCCTAGATATGGCTGAAGATTCTCAAATGCCTATTATTTTAGGAAGGCCATTTTTACACACTGCCGTAGCAGTAATCGACGTTAAGAATGGAAAACGGACACTAGAAGTAGGTGATGATAAAGTCACCTATAACTTGAACAGTGCAATGAAAAGCCCCATGCTAGAGGAGTCTTGCTGATTTATTGATATTGTCGACTCCATTGTTGATGAATCTCTGTATCCATCAATAATCGAGGATCCTTTAGAAGCAATCTTATTGTTGGAGGATATCTCTGATAATGACAATTTCGAAATCAGTGAGCTGGAAAAGGACCTGACCGGAAAAGAAATACCATCAGAAGAAATTAAAGAGTTCATAAGCTTGATTGATACTCCTGCCAAGACAGAAGTACAAAAACCTGAACTAAAACCTCTTCCCTCAAATCTAAAATATGCTTTTTTAGATGAATCTGAGTATTGCCCAGTCATAGAGAGTGCTCTCCTAGATGAAAATCGGTTAACCTCACTATTGACTGTCTTGAAAAAGCATAAAAAGGCAATAGGTTACAAACTCGAAGATTTAACAGGCATAAGCCCAGACTTCTGCATGCATAGAATCAATTTAGAAGAAGGCCAAACGCCTTGTGTTCAAGGTCAACGCCGTCTTAATCCCAACATGCATGAAGTAGTTAAAACTGAAGTTATGAAATTGCTCGATGCTGGCATAATCTATGCCATATCAGACTCTAAATGGGTTAGCCCCGTTCAAGTTGTTCCAAAGAAAGGAGGAACAACAGTAGTCAAAAATGAGAAGAATGAGCTCATCCCCACAAGGATTGTGACGGGATGGCGTATGTGTATTGACTACAGAAAGCTGAATCAATCAACTAGGAAAGATCACTACCATCTACCCTTCATTGACCAAATGGTAGAGAGGTTAGCTTGTCACAAGTAAAACTGTTATTTAGATGGTTACTCAGGATTTTTCCAAATCCCTATCCACCCTGAGGACCAAGAGAAAACCACCTTCACCTGTCCCTATGGTACTTTCGCTTATCGCAGAATGCCATTTGGCTTGTGTAATGCACCTGCCACGTTCTAGCGTTGCATGACCAGTATCTTCTCAGATTTTGTTGAATCTATCATGGAAGTATTTATGGACGACTTTAGCGTCTATGGCATTTCCTTTGATAATTGTTTGACAAATCAATCTAGATTTCTGAAACGCTGTGAAGAAGTCGACCTTGTTTTCAACTGGGAAAAATGTCACTTCATGGTGAACGAAGGTGTAGTTTTAGGTCACATCGTTTCAGAAAGAGGTATAGAAGTGGATCGAGCTAAGATCCAAGTTATTGAACAGCTGCCACCACCTGCTAATGTAAAAGGAATCAGGAGTTTCCTTGGCCACGCCGGTTTCTACCGACGATTTATAAAAGATTTTTCAAAGATAGCCAAGCCCCTGACTGAGCTCCTTTTCAAGGATGCACCTTTAAACTTCACAAAGGAATGCCTGGAGGCATTAAACAAAATCAAACGTGCTTTGATCACCGCACCTATAATCCAGTCGCCTGATTGGAATCTGCCCTTTAAAATGATGTGCGATGCGAGTGATTATGCCGTAGGAGTTGTTTTAGGGCAAAGAAAGGAAACTTTTCTTCATGCGATTTACTATGCTAGTAAAAACCTAGATCCTGCCCATATCAACTATGCCACCACTGAGAAAGAACTTCTCGCCATTGTCTATGCTTTAGACAAATTTCGCTCATACCTAATAGGATCAAAAGTTATTGTCTACACTGACCATGCTGCCTTGAAATATATGCTTTCAAAGAAAGAGGCAAAACCTAGACTTATCCGATGGATCTTACTTCTTCAAGAATTTGATTTAGAGATCAGGGATAAGAAAGGAGTAGAGAATGTAGTCGTTGACCACCTCTCAAGGATAAGAGTAACTGAAGTAGGATTACCAACGCCAAATAATGATTCGTTCGCTGATGATTCATTAATGGCAATTGCGGAATCTTCTCTTTGTTATGCTGATATTGCCAACTTCCTTGTCAGTCGCAAGCTACCCTCCGACCTTTCTTATAACCAAAGAAAGAGATTTTGCATGATGCAAAATCCTTTTTTTGGGATGACCCCTATCTTTTCAAGCAGTGTTCAAATGGTCTGTATCGACGTTGTATCCCCCAGTGGGAAGTGAAAGGAGTTTTAGAAGGATAACACTCATCTGCTTATGGTGGTCATCATGGTCCGTCCAAGACCGTAGCCAAAGTCTTACAATCCGGGTTTTTCTGGCCCTCGATGTTTAAAGATTCAAGAGACTTTGTTATGGCTTGTGATGCTTGTCAACGAATGGGTCAAATATCCAAAAGACATGAAATGCCTCAAAACGACATATTAGAAGTCGAGATATTCGATGTCTGGGGTATTGACTATCAAGGACCATTCTCTTCTTCAAATGGAAATCGTTACATTTTAGTCGTTGTCGACTACGTTTCAAAGGGGGTAGACGCAATTGCCACCCCTACCAATGATGATAGAGCTGTGATACGACTATTTAAGAAGATCATCTTTCCGCGTTTTGGTGTACCCAGAGCCGTGATAAGTGATCGTGGAACTCATTTCGGAGAAAAACAGTTAGACACTCTGCTTGCCAAGTATGGTATGTATCACAGACGAGGTTTAGCCTACCACCCTCAGACCAGCGGTCAAGTAGAAGTTTCGAACAGAGAGCTAAAAAAAATTCTTCAAAAAGTAGTCTCGAAATCTAGAACTGATTGGAGTAATAAGCTCGATGACACCTTATGGGCTTATCGCACAGCTTTCAAAACCCCGATTGGAACATCTCCCTATCGGTTGGTTTATGGAAAGGCCTGTCATCTCCCCGTTGAGTTAGAGTACAAAGCTTACTGGGCTATCAAATAACTCAACTTAGATACTAAGCTTAGCGCCGATAGACGACTTTTGCAACTTAATGAGCTAGAAGAATTTCGGTTGCAAGCTTACGAGAATTCTAGGATTTATAAAGAGAAAACGAAGCGTTGGCACGACAAGAGGATAATCAGAAAAGAATTCACTGTCGGTAACCAAGTACTTTTCTTCAACTCCCGTTTGAAAATTTTTCCGGGAAAACTTCGATCAAGATGGTCTGGACCATTCACTGTCACATATGTAAGCAAATACGGTTATGTGGAAATAATGACTAGTAATGGTTAAAAATTCAAGGTCAATGGACACCGATTGAAACCCTACTACAACAATTCCATGATCGGATGCTTAGATATTGTCTATATAGAGCGTCAATCCCCAACCAGATGATTTCATAGAAGAATTCGTCGAACGAGACGTTAAACCAGCCCTTCTTGGGAGACAACCCGTGTTTCTTTTCTTTTTGCATTTTATTTTTGCTTTCCCTTTTTCGTTGTTTTGTTAGATTTACTTTGCAGATGAAAGAGTTTTTGAAGAATCTATAAAGACCTTCCTTGTCAAGTCCAAAAGACTAGCTTGGGGGAGTACGCGCTGACTAGTAAGCTTCACTCTCCTTTCATCTTTTTCCTTTTTTACCCGTCTTCCCATTGAGCATCTCGTTGCATATTTAGTCTTTGTGCTCACATTGAGGACAATGTGATGTTTAGCTTGGGGGAGGGATTGTATTTTCCCATTCTGCATTTTAGTTGTTTATATTTTTCAAATTTTTGAATAAGAGAAAAATTTAAAATTTTGAACATAATTGAATGCTTCTCATGCTTTGCTTGCTTGTTTACTATGCTATCATGTTACATTTCCCAAACTTAGAGCTGTCAAAAGATAATGATTCAATATTCATTGAATTGTGCATACATGGGGAAGTCTTGTACACAATAGGCATGGAATGAATCTATAGATAAGTACGCTTGATCATGACATTTGGCAAGTTACATATATTGTAAGGTAGAACCTCCTTAGGCTGGTACATCTACACCCAGTCTCATCTAGGTGTGTGTAGTTCTCCTTGTGATATGTGTCATGTCAAGACGCATAAGTATGGTTCTTATTTCATTTCTATAAGCATTGCATTCATGATTCACTAAGATTTGAAGCCTTTTTCACTTTGAATTACCCCTCAAAATTAGCCCCTTCATACAAATGCTTCACAAAATAATAGTTACACATAAAAACTGCCTACCTTTTGAGCTAGTAGCTAGATTATGGTGTATGGGTGCTCTTTTGAGAAGATTTTGCTCTTTTATCTCGAAGTGAATTTGGGAGAACGAAAATGTTCAAGAAGTGATGTTATGTTCAGAAAAAAAAAAAAGAAGAAGAATGAAAAATTGAAAAAAGAAAAAAAAAAAAAAAGAACAAGAAATAAAAGAAGAAGTTGTGAGTATGTCCTCAAAATGTCAATTCAATGTTTAGAAGGAGTTCACTCTTGTGTTTCGTGTGTAATAAGCCAATCCGTTCCTTCTGGCTCCGTTTTTCGTCTTTTGGAATTAATCGATAGTTTGGATTGAGTATTCATTTATCATTGGCCAGTTGCTAGCTCATTCTAACCTTCACATGACCATATCTGTTTATCCACCTTTCACCCATTTCCAAATGCCTTCTTCATATTTTTTTTCGGCTTCTTTTCTGTGTGCATTGTGATCTTTGACTTGTGTTTTGAATTGTTTACCATATTAGACTGCGGACACATTTTCATAAGTCGTAGATAGGTGAGTGTCTCAAAAACATTTACACATAAAGAAATCACCTTTTGCATACATGAGTGTTTGAGTGTGCCGTGAGAGTCCATTTGTCAAAAAGATCATGCAAGAGCCGAAAATCTCAGCCATGTTTGTGTATCATTCTTGCCCACGTTGTTTTTGGGTTATGATTTATTATGTTTCCAAAGTTTTACGTTGAGATTTGTTTCTTGATGGTGTAGTAGCCAATGCTTGCAACCCTTGTCCTGGTATTGTTTGTTATGTTTGCTTGAGGGAGTTTGATAAGTGAATATGTGTATTATTTTAATCCCCAATTTAGCTCGGCTTTGTAAATCATTTGTGCTTTGTTAAGCCACTTTATGAGCTAATATCGTCTTCTAGGCGAATTCCTATGTTCTAAGCTGTTTTGTAGGGAATGTGACGTTTCTACGCCCTTTTTCTATATTCCCGAGCATTTGCCTAGAACCCGACGATTTGAAGAAGCAAGCTTGTCCAAGACAAAGGCATTTCAAGAAGGTTCACTGATTCAAAAGAAAGAAGAAGCAAAGACGATTTCGCAGTTGTCAGAAGATCGATCAGTTAGGCGAAGAATTAATCATTTTACATCAAACGCTATCAACAAACCCGACTCAAGAGGTCAAGGGGGATAATGAAAGTCAAGTCATATGCAAGGGGAGATGAAACGAAAGTCAAAGCTTCTAGAATACAACTTACCCGATCGGGTAAGTGGTGTCCCCGATCGTGTAAGTGATGAATGCATGACCCCTTCCCCACGAAACCCTACTGCTATAAAAGGATGCCTCAGCCACCACATATCAACCTGTACCTCTCCACACTTCACACTTCTCTTCTTACACTTCTCTTTAGATTAGAAACCCTATATTAGGTGGAGAGAAACCTAGCCTCTCTTCTCTTGTCTAGATCATTTTCTTCTTCCTTTTTGTCCTTAGTTTCTTAGTTTATTTCTGTCTTTTCTACATAAAATCCTTAGCCTATATCAATAAGAATTTCATCTTTGTAATCTATTTTGTGTGGTTTAAGCGTTGTAATTCGTGGATCGACAAATCTATGCAAGGAATTTCTATTACGGTTGTTTGTAATTCATCATTATCGTTGTTGATCATCATCTAGGTATTCCTATTTTATCTTTTGTTTTAAGTTTTCATGTTTCTTATTTGATTGTTATTTCCTTTACATGTTATTGTAGATTCAATTTCAATATCGTTGTAATTGTTTCACTTCATTAGATCGTCAATATAGCGTCGTTATTATCGCCATATAAAGAGTCTTAAAATATTGTTAAAACCAAATAAACATGTCTATCCTAGTTTCTATTATTAACATCATCTTAGATTTAAACATCGCCATGAGTGAGTAGTCGTTTTTCTAGGGTGTAGGGTAGCCATGTAGGTTGATTAAAAGATGATAATTGGATAAAAGAAATTGTGCCTTTAAAACATTGTGTCTATGCATGTTTGGACTATAACGATAGTTAACGATTCCTGATCAAAATCATTGACTAAAATGGAATTCTTTTCCAAGGTAGAAATACGTGAATTGAATAGACAAAGCATGACATGGTAGATTAAGACCTAGTAAATTGCCTAAAAGCCTGCTAGACCATCTGATCTATGATTGTAATGAACACATCATTCTTACGAACTCACAATGAATTATTTGCATGTTCTAAATCCAATTTCATCAATATATTAATCTACATGTGTGAACCTACTTCCCTAGATTCTTTTAATCATTGTTAATTCATCACTTGCTTTATTATTTTCGTTTCGATTTGCTTTTATTTTGTTTTCATTTATGCTTTTCATTCGTTTAGAAATCAAAACCCCAAAACCCAGATACTCGTTAGATAAGACCCAATTGCAAGACATTTCACATTCTATAGGAAACACCATCTCCCTGAGGATCGACCCCTACTTCCCTAATTACATTTATTTGTTATTAGCCTAGTCTGGGTAATTATCTTCGACCAGGGCTTGCGACAGGCCCGATCAAATTTTGGCGCTGTTGCCGGGGAGCACAGTTTAGTTTTCCCTTTTCTTGTGATTTTTTATTGCAATTAGTTTTATCTAGTCTTTAGGAACCCAAATTCCTTCAGACCTCTCTTGATTTT
The DNA here is from genome assembly GCA_022085475.1 of Heliosperma pusillum. NCBI lineage: Eukaryota > Viridiplantae > Streptophyta > Magnoliopsida > Caryophyllales > Caryophyllaceae > Heliosperma > Heliosperma pusillum. Next base: position 3,936 of record JAIUZE010030779.1, on the reverse strand, counting down.
TCATCTTAGCTTTCAATCTTATGCCCAGATCTTCTAAACTAGGGACCCCTATCTCTTTAGACCTCGATCTAGAAAGGACTCGGTGTAGGAGACGAAAACTATTCGACGAAATTTCAAACGCTTCTGATATTTTAAGTTTAGACCTTATTCGTGACAATTACACGGATTTTTTATCTAATTTTGAAGGAGAAGAAGATCCATTCTCATCTCCCTTCACAAAAACCAATCAAATTTCAAACAACACTCCATCTTCATCTTCACAAAAGAAAATGGTTCGACTTTCAGACCATTCCAAACCAACTGCAGATACACTTCCAACGGGTATTGCTACACCCCAAATAGCAGCCCAAAACTTTGAAATCAAACCTGCCTTCATCAGTTTAATAGAAAGAAGTCAATTTGGTGGCACTGCCACAGAAGATCCTAACCTTCATATTCAAAACTTCTGTGACTATTGCTCCACAATTAGACAAACTGGAGTATCCCAAGAGCAGATTAGAGAAATGTTGTTTCCCTTCTCTTTAACAGGAAAGGCTAAACTTTGGATCAATAGCCTTGACCGAATTGCCTTAGGAATACCCGACTGGGAAAGTCTAGCTCTTGCTTTCTATCAAAAGTACTTCCCACCAGAACGAACCGCACTCTTACGGAGTCAAATCACTGGATTCAGTCAGAGAGGCGATGAAAGCCTTTATGAGGCATGGGAAAGGTACAAAGAATTACAAAGTGAATGCCCTCATCATGGCCTTGATTCATGGTTCTTAGCTATCACCTTCTACAACGGTTGTTGTGGCGAATCGCGTCGTATCCTCGACTCCGCTAACAATGGTCATTTCGATCAGATCGATGTAGAAATAGCTAGTGCAACTATCGAGTCAATGGCAATTCACGACTCTCAGTATAGCAACTCACGCGTTATGCCGCTCAAAACCTAAGTAGCATTCCTAGAAGCCCAATTAGCCCTTCTGCAGCAACAAGTAGGAAGCTCTTCTCAATCCAAGCAACATGTTAACGTCACTAACCACGTAGTGGTATGTGAGACATGTGGGGTTGGAGGTGTAGGAATATATCCGTATACATCCTTTAAATCTAACAGGATTATAATGAAATTACAATTTATATGATTAACATGTCATAAACGAAATTGCATAATAAACAAAGGGATTAGGAATAACCTTTAGTCCTCGTAAATTCGGCCTAAGAACAGATATCAAAGTAGATATTCTCCTAATCGTAACACCCAACACTGATTGAGATATGCCCTTGTAATTGCTAGAAAAATTCGAGAGAAAAAGAGTCTGTATCTTTTTGTGTGTTGTGAATTAATGATGAATGAATTAGAGAGTTGCAATGAGTAGGAACTCCTCCATATACCCCCTCACCACACGGCACCCATAGGAGAAAATAAGGGATTATTTTTCTCTTATTTTGTTACCATGTTGACCGAAATTCCAGGAGTGTATTTGGACTCTTTTTCGGTTATATTAGCTTCCATTTAATATAATGTTATACATATTATATTTGTCTAATATGTTGTCATACATTAATAAGGTCCATTAGAACATTTTGCAGTGGATATATTAACATAACAATTATTATGACAATCGTATAATATATACTTCAGTTATAAATATCGGTATATTTATAATCCTGCTAATTAAATATAAAGGTTGATGTTTAATTACGAATTAACAGTTTATTCGTTAAGCTCAACATTATATACTAAACTAAATATAACATTTTATATTTAATACGAATTACAGCTAATTCGTCTTAGCTAACATCATTTAATCGTTATTAAATGATTATATCATCATCACATTGACTAACCTTTAGTCAAAAACACCGACTAACCTTTTAGTCATTTAATAAGGCATCAATATGATTATTTTCTCAAATAATCACATCTCTCAATCACATCCTTTAGGTGTGACTTTTAGGGACCAGTTGATCACCGCCATCTGTATGACACTAACGTCAAACTTATCTAGCAAGCCAACAACCGTTATCGATAAACGTTAATCAAAGATTACCAATACAAAGTAACCCTGTGAACCTACAGAGATTTATTTATGTTATTGCACTAACTGTGGAAGACACTGGCTCCAACAATCTCCCACTTGTCCGTACAAGTGTATGTGCGATAACCGATTCTCATATCCATATTAAATTTCTCCCACTCAATGTAAAACAATTTTCAAAGTCCGTATTCACAAAGGTCGTATTTTACAAGTGATCTGTATCAAGAGTGGTTTCCCCGACTAGAGAGTAACTTAACTGATAAACGAATCTTCATTCGAGCATGGCCATGCATTTCAGTTACAGCTTCTCGAGTGGCCCTGAGAAATATCATATCCTGATAAAGGTTGGATATTTTCTTCAACTCAAATCTTGCAGATACAAGCGCAGTATGAAATGACCCAGAGAAAATCTACTTAGCCTCCTGTTACGGTCGACCATGAGAAAGAAACCAAAGTCACCCAAAAACTGCCTTTATCTCAAGAGACAGTCGATAGTCAAAAGAATCGACTCTAGGAACACTATGGATGTCCTATCCACGACCTGGCACCTAATGTAACACCCCACATTTGTTGAAGAGGTCCATTGATAAGTTTAAATGACTAGTGCTTAAAGGGATTGTAAGTACTACTCATATCAACAAAGTGCACTTTCTTTTCTGGTCATCCATGCAAAAGAACTCAAAAGTTAAGCGTGCTTGACTGAGAGTAGTCTTAGGATGGGTGACCTCCTGGGAAGGTTCCCGGGATGTGCATGAGTGAGGACAAAATGCGCTGGAAAGGACCTGTGTTGATCTGTGGGCCATGTACACAACCTGGAGAGCTATCATGAGTGACCGCTCCAGACCCAATGTTTGGGCCGGGGTGTTACAAATGGTATCAGAGCAACCCTGCGACCGTGTGGTGATGGAGGCAGTTGTTATACGCTCCATTGTGATCACCCACCTAGCGGGGGAGGATTCTGGGTTAGCGGTTATGCTCCCAGGCGCAACGAGGACGTTGCGTTCTTCAAGTGGGGGTGATTGTAACACCCCACATTTGTTGAAGAGGTCCATTGATAAGTTTAAATGACTAGTGCTTAAAGGGATTGTAAGTACTACTCATATAAACAAAGTGCACTTTCTTTTCTGGTCATCCATGCAAAAGAACTCAAAAGTTAAGCGTGCTTGACTGAGAGTAGTCTTAGGATGGGTGACCTCCTGGGAAGGTTCCCGGGATGTGCATGAGTGAGGACAAAATTGCGTGGAAAGGACTGTGTTGGATCTGTGGGCCATGTACACAACTGGAGAGCTATCATGAGTGACCGCTCCCGACCCAGGTTGGGCCGGTGAGTTACACCTAATGTTCTGAAACATTTAGGACTCCATAACGTTGTCACAAAATGTCCTGCGCAGTATCATTATAACCCGCATCTGTGATCGATCAGTCAACAGTTTGACTTATGGCTCGTTGAACCCACCATCAATCGACGTCACAAAATAATTGCCAGAGTTATCAGCTCATGTAAGCGATTACGGACGAAAACAAAATATAATGTAATTCAGTTCACTTTGTGGTGTTCAATGTTGTCAGTACAACCCACATGAAAAACAAAATATAAAACAAAACGATGATTTCATAGATAGTTTTATGAAAAAGATACAGGTGTCTAATCCATATAAAACAACTAATACAACTCAGGAACACGTTTCATTCCCATGGAAATAACGTGCCCTTCATGCTTATCATATCTCAATGGTTAAGTGAGAGGATCTGCGACGTTATCATCTGTAGCAATCTTGTCTATCACTATCTCCCTTTGCTCCACGTAATCTCAGATCTTGTGAGCCTTCCGTTGTACATGCCTAGACTTGTTGCTGGACTTAGGCTCCTTAGCCTGGAAGATGGCACCACTATTATCACAATAGATGGTGATCGG
>JAIUZE010030778.1:0-16364 GCA_022085475.1 Heliosperma pusillum | reverse complement strand
ACGGACACAACTTCCTATCATGTGACTAATTGCATATAAATCATATTCAAATACATATCGCCTCATCTCTACTAAGGCTAATTCATTAATTAAATACAACCTTACTTGAAGACAAATCCCCGACCCGAGTCCCGCGACGGGTCATCAGTCAAAACGGGGCTGACTAGATCTTAGTTTGACCAAACCCGTTTGGCCAAACCGGCTAGAAACAGAGTCTTAGCCATCGAGGCTTGAACGCCATCGAGGCTTGAACATAAGAATATCACATTCATTTCATGTTATTTCCTTCTATTTCTAACATGTGAATTTATTGATTCTTACCAAAACCCCGCTTGACTTACATGATATCAAATTAAACTAAAATCTCGTATTATGATTTCTAACATGTGAGAAATAATAATATAATGAAAAGCTTTTAATTAAATAATTTACTTACTAAAATTTCCCACTTGCTAAAAATTACAAAACACGATAAAATGGCCATAACTCAAAAACCGTCACAAGTCCAAAGTGGGACCCACGGGCTGATTTTGGGCCAACTTGACACGGGCCTGGACTGGGCCCCACGGCCTGTTTTGGGCTGTTTTGGCTTTTTATCAACTTTACTAAAAACCGTTTCTAATTATTTCCCGCATGCTTAACATAATTAAAACCCGTCAAAACAACAACATAACAATCAAACATCGACACAACCCAAAGACCAAAACCCGGACCAACCAGACCGGGCTGGACCGGGTCTGGACCGGCCTGAACCGGCCTGGTTTGGACCGGTTTCCAGCCCCAAAACAGCCACCCTACACGGTTTTCCCCAACAACAAACACCAAATTATTTCCAACATGATTTTAATTAACAACATCCATTTTAAACATCCAATTCATCCATCATGCATACAAAAATCATGATTATGAACAATCATCAAATATGTCAAGAACACTAAACAAAAACCAAAGAAACAAAGACTCTGTAACATTAAATCGTCGAGTAACTCGGAATCGTTACCTTAGCTAGAAAAATCAATTAGCACCAAAATAAGAAGTATAAACTAAGAAACCCGTCTTCTAATCTTCCCCTAATATATACGAGTCCCCAAACTCGTCTTCAAAATCTTCCCCTATAAGAAATGACAAGAAAAACATTATTAGAACTTAAACTTGATTTTCCATACTTAAATGTTGAAAACGATTTTGTCGGATTTGAAATTAAACCGTACTTGAAGATGGAGAGCGAAGAGGAGATTCTATAAATATAAGTTAGGACGGATTTAATTAAGAAATGAAGGTTTTATGATGATTTTGCTCAAGAACGACGAAGAAGAAATGAAGAACGACGAAGAACGAATGAAGAACGATGAAGAACGATTAATTAGATCTTAATTTGATTGATTGTAAAATGAAAAGTTGTTGGTGAGTAATGAAAAGAAAGAAAATATCAAGGCTTAAGAGGGGAAAAAGAGACGTGTGAAATGGAGAGGAATCGGTCTGTTTTTACGCGATTTGCGGAGTTTAAGTTTGACAACCGATAAAGTTACAAATATCTTAGATATTTTTATTAGTTTAATCATATTAATTAAAAGATCTAATATGAGTGGAAAAAAAGTGACATGGGGCGTGTGACTCATGTCAAAGTCGGGTTTCGGGACTTAAGTTGACCCGTGAATAGTTAAATGACGTTCGAGTTAAAACCGTAAAAGTTATTCTTTAATTCCAAATAAATTCAAAATAATTATATTAAATTTTCATAAATCCAAATAAATCTTAATAAAAATAAATTAAAAATATTATTTTTTTAAATAAATTTCGGTCTTCAAAATTACAAGGCGAGTCGGAAAAGTCAACGAAAGTCAAAGTCGACTTAAAAGTCAAGAAAAGTCAAAGATGACTTAAAAGTCAAGAAAAGTTTATGACGACTTAAAAGTCAATAAAAGTCAATGACGACTTTAAAAAGTCAAGAAAAAGTCAAAGACGACTTAAAAGTCAAGAAAAGTCAAAGATGACTAAAAACGGTCTTTTCATGAAATCTCTTAGAAATTCCAAATACGAACGCGGAATTTCAAAATAAGACTCGGAACAAAAATTCCTATTTTAAAAACTTAAGTTCTACTGAAAAGTGTTAGTAAATATTTTTACTAGAAAAATCGGGTACTTTTCGGGTTGTTACAGAGGGAGTATAAGGGAAAAAGTCAAGAAAAAGTCAAAGACGGCTTAAGACGGAATTCACTTGAAATCTCGCGAAAACCCAAATACGAACTCAGAAATTCTAAATTCGACTCGGAAAAATTTAATTCTAAACTAAAACTAAATTTCGCTGAAAAGTATCCGTAAAATATTTTACTTATAAAAAAATAGGGTACATTTGCGGGTGTTACAACGTTGAATTGCTTTGATGAAGGTTTTCCCTACTCGGTATAATCGTATATTGATTAATGTTAAATGATTACTGAACATGATTGCGATGATGACTATATATGATGATTGTGATTGGTTTGTGATTGTGATTGTTATTGTGGACCCTTTTAGGGAGATGGTTCCACCTCAGGTCTCGTCTCTTGTGGCTCCTTTCACAAGGGGAATGTGCACATTAATGGGTCAGAATTAGGCAAAGAAGTAGAGATAACTTGAAACAATATTGAATCAAAACTAACAATACTAAAAACAATTAATTTTCATGCTAACCCATCCCTATAATGCTAAAGTTATTTATACATTATTAATAAAAATATTAAAACTACAAGTACTACATTTAAATTGACTAGGATGATAAGTTATATATAATATTGATTTTAGTGATAATAATAATAACCCATACTACAATAATAATGATTAAAATGGAATGAGAAATGATGATCATTATTTATATACATATTTTAAGCTTCCCTTAGACACATATAACTCGATTTACCGTCTTTCCTTTCTTATTTCTATGCTATTTTAGCTAGAATATAGATTATGCCGCTTCTATTATGTTTTAATGCAGATTGGATGCATTTGGAGCTTTTTGAGTAGATATGGAGCATGGCAGAGTCGGATCGTGGAAGGTTAGGCACAGGAATCGAGAACGAAAGAGGAGAAATGAAGAAAATCGAAGAAACGAGCGAAAAGAAGGGATGCTCGACCGAGCATAGAGCCTTGTTCGATCGAGTCGGGCTGAAGGTTGCTCGATCTAGCCACATACCCTTGCTCGATCGAGCAACCTAGTTTTTCGACGACTTTTTCATATTTTCCTAAACTTTAAACTAATTAATTAGATTTTTGTATTATAAAAGGAAAGCTTGATAAGTGTGAAATTGTATGATTTTATCCCCTCATTTTAGCTCGATTTGATATGGTTTATCCACTTTAAGAAGTGGTTTTATGAGCCAATCTCTCCTTTGCAGTATTTCTCGTGCTTTAATGTCATTTGTAGGAATTTAGTCGTTTCTACTTCAAATCCCGTCATTTGAAGGAAATATGAGCAAGGAGAAGCTAAGAAGGACGATTATGTGAGGTTAAGATGGCATGCTATAAAGATCTAGAGAATTCGAGTCAAAGGGAACAAGTTTCAAGTCATTCCGAGCTCATATGCACAAGTTGCGACGATTTTGCTATTCGTCGACGAAAGTCGTCTCAAACCTCATGCTCCGACCCTTAACCCTTGGGGACATGATCAAACTCAAATAGGAGAGGAAATAAGGCCCAAGAGGTGTTAGTTACGTCCCCGTTTGAATCTAAAGTCAATGGAGTCAAGGTAGATAAAGTGACGTACCAAGGGAAGATCAAATGAAAGTCAAAATTCTGAACAGACAACATCCCCGATCGGGGATCCATAAACCCGATCGGGTATGTCTGCTGATGAACGCTTCTTGGCTCTTCTTCTACCAAGACTTAATGGAGTGCTTTATTAGGTTGTCTAGGGTATGAATCCGGACGCATTTGGGCAACCTCTCAACTCTATAAATAGCCTATGCATCACACACAACTAACATGTACAAAAACACTTCTCTCTTTAGATTAGTTTTTCTTCTTTCTCTCATCTTTCTTAGTTTAGTTTAGTTTTAGTTTTCTCTAGTTTAGTTTAGTTCTAAGTTTTCTTCAATTGTATGGTTCTACTTGTAATTGGAACTCAAGTTTCCGGGTTTGCGTTTCCTATTCAAGTTCTTATTCCATTTCAATCTTTGCTCATCCTTTCCGGTAATCTTTATTCTCGTTTTTACATTATAGTTTCATTTTCTTTCAGTATTTCCTTCATCATGTTTATCATTCTTAGTTTTATAATCTTAGTTTCCCTTTCATTGTTTATCATGCATAAGTAATCTTTGTTCTAGGGGAATGGTTAACATTTCTAATTAATTTATAAGTATAAATTGATTCCGGTAGAATCGTTCTTTGTTGTCTCTATTTCTTGCTTGAGTTTCGTGATAGACTTTGTTTAATGGCCATAAACAATTGTTTGTACTTGTCAATTTCCGTCTCAAGGGCGAGAGTCGAGATGAAAATTAAAGGACTGGCAAGAATAGTTTAATGACCTAACCAGGCTGAGAGGACGTTAGGACCCGTTAAAAAGTCGGTATGAATTCGAAAGGCATATACCATTTAAAGACTTGGACAACTATGATTTTTCTAAACCCGTAATCAACTTTGCTTTTTAAATTGATTAGCATGTGAACCCCGATCCCTAGATCCTTTTCTTTATTGTATTGTTATCATTTTTATTATAGCATTTAGTAATTAGTGACAAACATTTGCCAATCGTACAAGATAGAGCTCTAACCATAACTATTCACAAGTATCTCCCGTCTCCCCGAGATCGACCCCTTACTTCCCTAATTACATTAATTTTTTGTTAGCCTAGTCTGGGTTATTTATCTTTGATTAGGGTACGCGACAACCCTGTCAAATTTTGGCGCCGTTGCCGGGGAGCACGGTTTTGTTTATTTGTGATTACTAGAGTTTTACCTTGTCTTTTTTTCTTTTTTTTCTTTTCTTTTGTGTCGAGGAACACTTGTTCCTTGAGATTTTTCTCACCTTTTCCTTGTAGTATAGTGACTCTTTTCAGGTAATAGGAATATTTTCTTTCAAAGGGATTGCTTTATTTTCTCTCAATGACTATCTATTTCCAACCTCCACAATGTGAGAATGAGCCTTTCCATGAATACCTCGACCGATTTTACAGCTATTCTAACCATATTATCTCTCTTGGGTATACCCTTGATGAGACCTATATGAGAAATGTCGTACTTCATGGAATGCTCATTGAGTGTCATAGCCTGGCTATGCAATTGACTGCTGGAAGTTTTTATCAGAAGAGAGGAAAGGAACTTTGGATTTTCTTGGACTTTATGGCAACCCAATCTTGGGATGAAATGCACCGGCGGTTGAGAATCCAAGAGCAAATCAATGAAATCATGGCTCAAATTCAAATGCTCAAAAGGCAAAAGGAAGAACCCAAGTTTAAAAGTAGTAAGCCAATCAATTTTCCTTATGCTTTTTCACCACCCCCATGTGAGTCTATTTTCTCCTGTGCTTTTTCAACCCCCTCATGTGAGTCTATTTCTCCCCAATCATATGAAGTAATAGATGACGATGATGATGGTCCAACCTTTTCTATTGAAAGTCACTCTAGTGTCGTTCCATTTGACAATTTTGAGACCCCCATTATTGATATTGACCATATGGTAGTCGAGACTTTAGACAAGGATGTTGTTAAGCCCATTTGTGACTCCAATGGAGAATTGTCGATCGAGTCATCAGATTTCTTTGAAAATCCTTTCGCTAAAGATATCCCATATTTATTTGAAAATGATACTGGGTTTTGTGAACCTAGCCTTGAAATTAAGTGGGATCAACCACCCATTTTTGATTCTCAATCCTTTGATTCACCCTACCCCCAATTAGAATCCACTAATGATATTTTGGGAACTAATTGTTTGTTCCATGATCTTAAACATTTCACTCCATCTCTCACTGACGAGTGGAGCAGTTCAGTGGTCATCTATGAAGTTTGTGATGCGCACAATGATAAGATATATCAATTCTTACCTTCAATATTTCATGCCTATATCTTGTCAATTGCTTACATATGTTTTTGTATAGCTCATGCGCAGGTATATGATCGACTTCTAAGGCATTGACATGCTTTTTTAAGGCTCAAAGACTAATTTTCATTAATAAAGAGTCTAGCAAGACTTTTAAATTGCGCTTCTCGGGAGGCAACCCGTGTTTTCCCTTTCTTTTTGCATTTTATTTTTATTTTTCCCTTTTTCGTTGTTTTGTTAGATTTACCTTGCAGATGAGAGAGTTTTTGAAGAATCTATGAAGACCTTCCTTGTCAAGTCCAAAAGACTAGCTTGGGGGAGTCCGCGCTCAGTGGTAAGCTTCACTTTTCTTTCATCTTTTTCCCTTTTTCCCTTCTTCCCATTAAGCATCTCGTTGCATGTTTAGTCTTCGTGCTCACATTGAGGACAATGTGATGTTTAGCTTGGGGGAGGGATTGCATTTTCCCATTTTGCATTTTAGTTGATCATTTTTCAAATTTTGAATAAAATAAAGAGAAGATTTTTGGAAAATTTAAAAATTTCTGAACACAATTGAATGCTTTTCATGCTTTGCTTGCTTGTTTACTATGCTATCATGTTACATTTCCCAAACTTAGAGCTTTCAAACTATAATGATTCAATATTTATTGAATTGTGCATACATGGGGAAGTCTTGTACACAGTAGGCATGGAATAAATCTATAGATGAGTACGCTTGATCTTGACATTTGGCAAGTTACATATATTGTAAGGTAGAACCTCCTTAGACTGGTACATCCATACCCAGTCTCATCTAGGTGTGTGTAGTTCTCCTTGTGATGTGTGTCATATCAAAACGCATAAATATGGTTCTCATTTCATTTCTATAAGCATTGCATTCATGATTCACTAAGATTTGAAGCCTTTTTCACTTTGAATTACACCTCAAAATAAGCCCCTTCATACAAATGTTTCACAAAATAATAGCTACATATAAAAACTGCCTACCTTGTTGAGCTAGTAGCTAGACTATGGTGTATGGGTGCTCTTTTGAGAAGATTTTGTTCCTTGATGTCAAAGTGAATTTGGGAGAACGAAAATGTTCAAAAAGTGATGTTATGTTCAAAAGAAAAAAAAAAAGAAATAGAAAAAATGAAAAAATCAGGAAATTGAAAAAGAAAAAAAAGAAATAAAAGAAGAAGTTGTGAGTATCTCCTCAAAATGCCAATTCAATGATTAGAAGGAGTTTACCCTTGTGTTTCGTGTGTAATAAGCCAATCAGTTCCTTCTGGCTTCGTTTTTCGTCTTCTGGGAAATTGATCGAAAGTTTGGATTGAGTATTCATTTATCATTGGTCAGTTGCTAGCTCATTCTAACCTTCACATGACCATAACTGTTTATCCACCTTTCACCCATTTCCCAAAGCCTTCTTCTTATTTTTCCGGCTTCTTTTCTATGTGCATTATGATCTTTGACTTGTGTTTTAAATTGTTTACCATATTAAACTGCGGACACATTTTCATAAGTCGTAGATAGGTGAGTGTCTCAAAAACATCTACACATAAAGAAATCACCTTTTACATACATTGAGTGTTCGAGTGTGCCGTGAGAGTCCATTTGTCAAAAGATCATGCAAGAGCCGAAAATCTACAGTGAAATTCTTTGTGCTACGCCGTTATGTAAATCTCAGCCGTGTTATGTATCATTCTTGCCCACGTTGTTTTTTGGTTATGATTCATTATGTTTTCAAAGTTTTACGTTGAGATTTGTTTTCTTGATGGTGTAGTGGCCAATGCTTGCAACCCTTGTCCTGGTATTAGTAGTTATGCTTGCTTGAGGACAAGCAAAGGTTTAGCTTGGGGGAGTTTGATAAGTGAATATTTGTATGGTTTTAACCCCCAATTTAGCTCGGTTTTGTATGTCATTTGTGCTTTGTTAAGCCACTTTATGAGCTAATTCGTCTTTCAGGCGAACCTATGTTCTAACCTGTTTGTCGGGAAAGTGACGTGTCTACGCCTCTTTGTCATTATATTTACGAGCATGCCTAGAAACCCGACGATTTGAAGAAGCAAGCATTGACCAAGTGAAAGGCATTTCAAGAGGTGTCACTAATGCTGAAAGGAGAGAAGAAGCAAAGACAGTTTCGTAGTTGTCGGAAGATCAATCAATTAGGCGGAAGCAATCATCGCTTTACATCAAACCCTATCAACAAACCCGACTCAAGAGGTCAAGGGGGATGATGGAAGTCAAGTCATAGGCAAAGGAAGATGAAACGTTGGTCAAAGCTTCTGGAGGACCACTTACCCGATCGGGGAAGTGTGTACCCGATCGGGGATGTTCCCTGCTCCGCACAAATTGCTTCGACTTCCTATTTTTGTCCTATATGTTCAATGCTTGACCCTTTCCCCACGAAACCCTAATGCTATATAAAGAGTTTCAGCCACCACAACTCATATCATCTCTTCACACAACATCTCTTCTTCTCATACTTCTCTTCTTTCTTTAGATTAGTTTTTCTTCTTTCTTAGCTTAGTTTAGTTTTAGTTTTCTTTAGTTTAGTCTAGTTCTAAGTTTTCTTCAATTGTAGTTGTTCTACTTGTAATTGGAATTCTAAATTCCGGGTTTGCATTTCTTATTCAAGTTCTTATTCCATTTCGATCTTTAATCATCCATTTCGGTAATCCTTATTCTTGTTTTTACATTTCCTTTATCATGTTTACCATTCTTAGTTTTATATTCTTAGTTGCTCTTTCATTGTTAATCATGTATAAGTAGTCACCTTTCTAGGGTGTAGGATAGCCATGTTAGATTGATTAAAAGATGATAATTGGATAAAAGAAATTGTGCCTTTAAAACATTGTGTCTATGCATGTTTGGATTGTAATGATAGTTGACGATTTTTGGCCATAATCATTGACTAGTATGGAATTCTTTTCCAAGGTAGACATATGAGAATTGAATAGACAAAGCATGACATGGTAGATTAAGACCTAGTAAATCGCCTAAAAGCCTGCTAGACCATCTGATCTATGATTGTAATGAACACATCATTCTTACGAACTCACAATAAATTATATGCATATTCTAAATCCAATTTCATCAATATGTTAATCTACATGTGTGAACCTATTTCCCTATATCATTTTCTTTATTGTATTGTTATCATTTTAGCATTTAGTAATTAGTGACAAACATTTGCCAATCGTACAAGATAGAACTCTAACCATAACTATTCACAAGTATCTCCCGTCTCCCCGAGATCGACCCCTTACTTCCCTAATTACATTAATTTGTTGTTAGCCTAGTCTGGGTTATTTATCTTTGATTAGGGTACGCGACAACCCTGTCAATAACATGTCACATGTCACATGTCACATGTGTGACAAATAACAAAATCACAAAAATAATATGGAGTCCATTTTAAGTATAAAAATCGGCATGCTTGTGTGTAGGGTGGTGTTTAGGGCTTTAATGTTGTTCTAATCAAGATTAGGCATAATCATTACTAGCCTAAATACCTATAGCCACCCTATTGTTTTGGTAAGACAAAAAGCAACAAGCATGCTCTTTGCTCACATGCTTGGCCTGTTATTTTCATTCAAATAAGAGGATGTTTTCCTCTTATGAACTATTTTAATCATATCTCATAATATTCACACAACATCTCACTAGAAATCACAAAACACTTAGAAACTTTAGAAGTTTCATAGAACTTGTGATTAGAACTTGAACTTGAGTTTCTAGAGTAGAAATTTCAAGTGTCTAGTACTCATATTAAGGGGATCTTGTTTATTGTACTAGTAAAGCAATATTCAAGAGATTAAGGGTAAGTCTAGGTGCAACAAAAGGAGAGTTTCTATACTTGGAGCTTTTGGAAGTTCATCCTATAATCATCTAGCTCAAGAACAAGTACAAGAGGGTGTCTGGTACTTGTGCCCATAATCCGTATAATACTCAATGTGAGGAACAAAATCTTTCTCTACTTTGTTTTATTCATTTGCATGTAACTAGATCTTGTAACTAATTAAAGAGTTAATTAGTTTTACTTAAGAAATGTCTTAAGTGTAGGTATATGAACCTAACAAATCCATGGAGGAAAATTTGTTCAGAAGGATTTAACAACTTTGATAGAGACATTAAATAGCCTAGGGTATCCAGTGCTAGCCATTCATCCAGGCAACTGTTGGAGCCAGTGTCCTCCACAGTTAGTGCAATAACATAAATAAATCTCTATAGGTTCACAGGGTATACTTTGTATTATAATCAGTTGATTAATGTTTATCAATAACGGTTGGCTTGCTAGATAAGTTTGACGTTATTGTCATATAGATGGCGGTGATCAACTGGTCCCTAAAAGTCACACCTAAAGGATGTGTTTGAGAGATGTGATTATTTGAGAAAATAATCATATTGATGCCCTATTATATGACTAAAAGGTTAGTCAGTGTATTTGACTAAAAGGTTAGTCAATGTGATGATGAGACGATTATTTAATAACGATTAAATAATATAAGCTGAGACGAATTAAAAGTAATTCGTAATTAAATATAAAATGTTGTATTTAATTAGCATATATATCAGGTAAGCTTACGCGAATTAAAAGGTTAATTCGTAATTGAATATAAAATGTTATATTGAATTAGCAAATTATAATTATACGGATAATTATAATTAACGTATATATTATACGATTGTCATATTAGATGTTGTCAGACCGGTATTAATGTATCGACTACAAAATGTTGTATGGACATATTAATACATGACAACACAAATGACATTTATAATAATAATACACATTATATATTAAAGCGAATTTAACCGAAATAAAGTCCAGATTCACTCTGGAATTTTCGGTCAATGGGTAGTTATTTTGAGGAGAAAAAATCTCCTCATTAAACCCTAATTGAGCCGTGAGGAAAGGGGAGAAGAGAGAAAAATTGAGTTTTTGATTCTAACCCTAATTCATTCTCTCGTGTGCCTCCATCTCTACACATCACAAAATTAAAAAGTTAACAGTAACTTTTCACAAAACATTCTAGCAAATTCAAGGGCATTTCTCATTCTATCTTGGGTGCTACGATTAGGAGATATCATCATTTTGATATTGTTCTTAGGCCATTAAAGCAAGAACTAAAGCTTATTTCTAATCTCTCGCTTATTATGCATGTTCGTTTATGACTATTAATCATATAATCATAATTTCATTATAATCCTGAATGATTTAAAGGAAAGTATACGGATATTTTCCCACAAGTAGTATCAGAGCCATAGGGCTATGAAATTGTTTATATGATTTTCGTAAATTTTGAATTTGTATAATATTTTTTAAAAAAAAATTCCTTTCGGCAAAAAAAAAATTTTATGCCGTGTGTTTTTTTTTTTGGGTGTTCCATTTTGATTCAAATATTGTTATTTTAAAAGGTTGAGATAATAATATATGAATTTGTAAATGTTTTGATTTAATAATAATTGAATTAAAACGTAAATGAAATTTGATATGAATGTTAATGAACATTCTTTTGCTTTATATTTTCGGTATAAAATGATCTAGATGTTCATGTTAAAAGGTTAATTTGAATCATCTATTTTGTATCAATGTTTAATATCGATTAGATATTGTTTGTTTGTACCGATCTAGTTAATATAAGCATGATCGAATTAAAACCGTTTAATTTGATTATTTTTTTTCTGCCCGTGTACTGTTCATGTACTGTTCACAGATTAATAAAAAAAAAATTCTGTTTTTTTTAAATTGGCAGCAGCAGCAATTTTTTAAAAAAAAAAAAAAAACAAGAAGGTGATTTCGGGGTTTTTTTTTTATAAACCTAGAAAAGGAAAAAAATAATTGGTACCTGCTACTGTTCATACGTGAACAGTAATAATAAAAAAAAAAAAATTGTTTTTTTTTTTTTGATTTAACCATTTTTGTTTTGTACATTATAAAGATAATGTATGATTGTTTTTGTGAAAAAGTTCACAAAATTTTTGATACCATGTAATTTTAAAAAGGTTTAAAATAATGTTGTTGTAATTCATATTGATTATGAATTTCATTGGATTTTGATTATAATCTCGTGATGAATTACGGAATTGTCACATGATTTAATGGTGGTTTGGATAATTAATCAACATAATTTGTGCATTATGTGTTGTATGATTAATTTTTAGTTGATGCTTTTATTATGTTGAATATTGTTTGAATGGTTTAATTTTACGCATTTTTGTACAATCAGTTGTATTTTACTAGTGTGGCCTTAGTAGATTATGTTTTCGTAATGATGGAAACATAGTCTTGGTTGTATTTTGAGATCTCGTATCTCCCCTTTGTAAATTTAATTTTTGGAATCATTTTGAATTAGAATGTAAATAGGTTTACATGTGTAATTTTTAAAATGTATTTTGAGAAGATTCAAGATGGAGATCGGATGGCTCACTCCCGCTATATGGACCAAGGTGGAACATCAAGTCAAGCTTCTCGGGTCCATAAGGATGGATTCCAAACTTGTATTTTGTTCATTTTGGTAGTTAGGCCACACTAGGTGTTTTATTTTGCGTTTTATTTTTCCATTCTCGTTGCTTTATTCACATGATAGATAATTGCATCATATTCCGCCTAAACCAAACCACCTAAAAATGCATGAAAAATGATTCATACAGTTTGAATATTTTAATCATGGACATACAGATGTCACTCGCTTTTAGGGCCATCACCTTAGTTTAAATCATTCTCGAGTTGCTAGACATTCGTTCACTTAAAATGAATTAAAGTTAAGATGATGGGACCTTCCCCTATAAATAAAATTGAGACTAGTCTTTATAGGGAAAACTACTATGAACCCCTTCTTCGTCGGAAGTCATAATATGACCCCTTCTACGTTGGGTAAGTAGTGTGTGTTGACCTATTTTTATCTCAACATTATAGTACGAGTAATATCTCGTGATTATGATGGACTAAAGATAGAATTTACAGAAATTTATCGACCAGGAATTCTAAAAGTAGAATTAGCCAAGAGGTTGGTTTATCAATTTACAGAAATTGAGTCTTGAGATCATTTATATAATTCTTGAGGGAGGTCAATTGTATAAATGCACGAGTCATCGCATTAAACAGTTTTTCATTAGACTCAAAATTAAAACGATGAATACTTATCATATTTATTTTCCTTTTCACAGTTTTTGAATTCGTTATATACAGATATAACTGCTAATAACAAATGGCTGGCCATACTGATGACCCAATGCCAAGTGCCACGCTCAGACGTGAGTACTGGCTTAAGATTTTCATGGACAGTATGAATCAGTCAACGCGACTGAAGAATAACGGGTCCAACTTTGCGGACTAGGAGGCGGCATTACGGAATGCTGTCATTGCTGACGGTAAGCTCAAGTACTTGACTGAGCCACTACCGCCCAACCCAGGCCCCAATGCAGGAGCCAATGAATCACTTGCTTATAGTGATTTCATGATGGAGGCGGGTGAGATAAAGAACGTACTCATCTTTTCAATGGAATCAAATTTGCAAAGGCGATTCATTGCCCATGGTGCGAATAAAATTTTCACCACGCTCTCTAACGAGTTCTCAAAAGCTCCGAGGATCGTTAGCTATGAGCATACCTGTCGCTTCTTTGAAGCGAAACTCCAGAAGGGCCAAGCAGTTAGCCCACACATTCTTGATATGATTGAGAATGTCGAGAAACTGGAGGCACTTGGTTGCAAAATCGATGAGAAGATCGTCATTGACCGCGTTCTTCATTCACTTCACGATGGTTTTGCCCTTTTTAGGGCAAATTACCATATGAATGATATGAAGAAGAGTCTTCATCAGCTCCACTCACTTCTCGTTCAGACCGAGAGTGATCTAAAATTGAGTGGGAGTCTGAAACAAGACGTTCTCATGATAGCAAACAAGGGCAAAGGTAAGGGCAAGGCTAAGGCCAACCTAGCTGTAGAGAAGCCGATATTCAAAAAGCCAGAGAAAGGCAAGAGTGGGCCTGGTGAGACTAGCGGTAGCTCACAAGGCAAGACAAAGAGCGATGAAGGTAACGTGGAGTGCCACCATTGCCACAAGCTTGGGCATTGGAGGAGGAACTGCCCCGTGTACCGTGAGGACATAAAAGCAGGCCGCGTCTCTCCTGTTGGTATGTCTTCTTCTTTTATTCATATGAGTGAGATTAACCATGCAAGTTTCGGAACTTGGGTACTAGATACTGGTTGTGGTTCTCATCTGTGTAATCATTTGCAGGGCCTAAGAAGCATCACAACTCTCACAAAGGGTGATGTGGACCTGCGAGTGGGGAATGGTCAAGAGTAGCTGTCGTTTCAGTGGGAACATATGTATCCAACTCCCGAGTGGATTTGAGCTATTTCTGAATAACTGTTACTATGTAACCAGTTTATATAAAAACATTATTTCAGTCTCCGTACTTGATAAGGACGGTTTTTCGTTTGTAATAAAGGATAATAGCTGTATTTTCTCTTTAAACGAAATGATTTATGGTAAAGCAATTTCCATGAATGGGATTTATGTTTTAGATCAAACCACAGATATAATGCATGTGAGTAGTAAGAAAGCAAAGGTTGGTGACAAAGATCAAACCTATCTATGGCATTGCCGTATGGGACACATAAATGAAAAAACGCGTGAAGAAGCTCATTGACAATGGGACTATCTCCCCATTTGACTATGAATCTTTTGGCACGTGTGAATCATGTCTCATAGGCAAAATGACTCGAATTTCCTTCAAAGGTGTTGGAATGCGCGCTGCTGACCTATTAGGACTCATACATACTGATGTGTGTGGACCTATGTCAATCAACGCTAGAGATGGCTATAGATATTTTATCACTTTCACGGACGATTTGAGTAGATATGGTTATGTCTACTTAATGAAGCATAAAAGTGAGTCCTTTGACAAGTTCAAGGAATTCCAGAATAAGGTTGAAAACCAGCTGGATAGAAAGATTAAAAGCACTACGTTCAGATCGTGGTGGCAAATATCTTTCGACGGAGTTTGATAACACCTCCAAAGATTGGGTGGTTGTATACTACAGTTACTCCCACCTGAACCCACCATTGAATGGTGGTCCGAACGGAGAAATCGAACATTACTTGATATGGTTCGATCCATGATGAGTCACACCGGTTTGTAACCGATCATGTGGGGTTACGATCTTTTGTAAGCGGCTTTAATATCTAACCGAAGTCCTTTCTAAGCTGTCGCAAGACTCCAGATGACTTATGGAAGGGAACGGTAATAACCTTGTCCTTTTATTCGGTTTGGGGGCGAGGCTTAACGTAAAGTGGAGGGACTGACGATAAGCTCGGCCCACGATCGGTCAAGACATACTTTATTGGTTAGCCAAAAGGGATGTTTGGTCATTACTTTTACTCGCCTACCGAACATCGAGTTTTTGTTGCGGCTAGTGCGACGTTATTAGAGAAAGAGTTTCTCGAGAATAGGACAAGTAATGGAACCTTCGATCTGTCGGAGATTCAAGAACCAACAACCGAGCAACCAATGGAGGAAACTGTTCCTTCAGCATCGGTTGCGGTTAATATTCCTTTGAAACCTAGGAGGTCGGGTAGACACTCTATTCCTCCAGACAGATACAGTGGTATGGTTGAGCAGAATGAGAGAGATGACGTTTTACTCCTAGAGAGTAACGAACCCGCTACCTATAAAGGTGACATGACCTGTTCCGACTCTAAGCTTTGGCTTGACGCCATGCAATCCGAGATGGACTCTATGTATGAGAATGACGTATGGGATCTGGTTGACTTACCCGATAAGGTTCTGCCTCTTCAGTGCAAATGGCTTTACAAAATAAAGCATTCTGTAAAAGGACAACCAGATACCTACAAGGCACGGCTAGTGGCAAAGGGTTTCACTCAAGTGCAAGGATTGCACTATGATGAAATTTTGCACCCGTAGTTATGCTGCGTTCCATTCGGATAATCTTAGCGATTTTCGCTTTTCATGACTATGAAATTTGGCAGATGGATGTCGAAAACAGCCTTCCGAAACGGTATGTGGAGGAGGAGTTGTACAGGGTACAACCCGAAGGTTTCATTGATCCTAAAAATCCTAAGAAGGTATGCAAGCTTAAGCGTTCCATTTATGGACTTAAGCAAGCTTCTCGGAGTTGGAATCATCATTTCGACCAGGTGATAAAAGAGAATGGATTTACTCGATCGGTCGAGGAACCATGCTTATATATCAAGTCGAGTGGGAGCAAGATTGTCTTCCTAATAGTGTATGTTGACGACATACTCTTGATTGGGAATGACATACCTCTCTTAACTTCGGTAAAAGTTTGGTTAAAGAACCATTTCCAGATGGTGAATGAAGATATGGGCGAGGACAAAGAAT
>JAIUZE010030774.1:0-10383 GCA_022085475.1 Heliosperma pusillum | reverse complement strand
GCATTTAGGAGAATGAAAGGAACGGAACAGAAGCTCTTGCATGAGGAAGCGTGAAACCGCTCGCAATCAAGTCCAAAGCCATGTCCAACACTATGTGCCATGTCAAGAGACCTCGATCGATTATATATTTAGTCGATCGAGGAAAGTTGAAGTGAAGAGTTGCTCGATCGAGCTGTCCTGTGCTCGATCGAGTGGTTGCTGCTGAAAAGTTACTCGATCGAGTAGAATTGTTACTCGATCGAGTGATTTCCTCCAATAAAGTCCTCGATCGAGTGGTTATTTCCCTCGATCGAGTAGAATCTATCATGGGCCTTAAGTCCGTAGCTTAATTAGGGTTTAAGAGTTGTGTTTTGTATTATATAAACTCTTATTCACGTCATTGAGATGGAGATTCGGAGTCATTAGGACTCAGAACCATTAGGGTTCGGAATCATAGACATTAATCTTCCTTTAGTTTTCTGAACTTTTAATCTTTGGTTTGCATTCGGGTTTATCGACGTGGAGTTGTTCTTTACGCCGGATTTGCTAAGATTGTAAACTCCTTTCTTCTTTTCTCTCTTTACTTCTTAACCTTTAGTCTTAATTACTGTTTTCTCTTCTTAATTACTGCTTTATTATTGTCATGCTTGTTAATTGCGATTTTATTATGTCTATCGTCATATGTTCAATCGTCTTAGTTAGCATCGTTAATAACATGAGTAGCTAATTCTCTTGTATGTTGGGATGAGGGAAACTGTAGTAGAGGCATGTTAGGATAGATTAGTTTAGTTAGTCTTGAATATGAGAATCAGTCTAAGCAATTTAATTGAGGTTTAGTCGAATGAGTATACGCAGGAGACTAGGCTAGGTCGTTAACCCCGACCTGGATCGAGAGATTGGAAGGGAAGGCTTGCTTAGAATTGATAGGTGACTCCTAAGAGGACGAGAGTTAATTAGGAAAATCCCTAGGGTGGTTTGAGACCGAGGGGAGAAAACCATTGCCCTTCTCATTGATAGATTGACTGACTTAGTTGACCCATAGATGCCGATACTGCAGTAGACCGAATCCTAGCATATTTCTCTTTATCTGATTTATTTCATATTACTTTCTTCCTTTATTTCTCTTTCCTTTAATCTTATTTAGTTAGTTAAACCAATTTCAAAACCCCAGTTTGTTACTTGCAGTTTTAGATTTCAGTTAATTAGTTTCCTCCCTGTGGAGATCGACCCTACTTCCGCTATCTTCTTAGTTAGTTGACTTAGGTTTTATTTTTGGTGTATAACGACCACATCAAATTTTGGCGCCGTTGCCGGGGAGGCAATTTAATTTTCTATTATTTATTTCTGGCTCGTCTTAAGGAATTTCTAATTCCTTAAGACTGTTCTTATCTTTTCTCTCTAGTTGTGTATGCGCAGGTAGAGAAGGATAGATAAGACTCTTCAGGAGGAAGACTTGAGTACTCCTGATTCCGTCTTCGACAGTTTTATTTTCATGGAAGATTCGACTGTTGAGACTACCGTGACAGCGAAGATGCCTAACATTGTTAGTCATTCCGAACCCACCGCTGCACGTATACCCCAGGGATTGTGGAAAAAGAAGTCAGAAATTACCACAGCTGAGGGTACTTCCGTAAGTCAAAGGCCTGACGGTAGCCTTGTCACGGAACTATTTGATTACTAGCCGGGTTTGATACCCCGTGCAACTTGTAAAAACAATCTTTTGCGTTTTCGTTAGACAATTAGACTACTACGTGATAATCTGTAGTTTAGACAATTTATTTTTCCTTCTAGACTATCTTTTGGTATTTCTTTGGGTATCGGTTTGTATTGTTTTTGCAGGAAAGTGAAGCGGAAATCAATCGCCACAAGGCGAAGAAAAAAAGACCTCGATCGAGTGGCATGTAATTCGATCGAGGGGAATTCAAAACAAACGAGTAAACTGAGGGTCATCAAAAGAAGACCACTCGATCGAGTAAACCAGAACTACTCGATCGAGCAGTCCTGTCTAACAAAAGTCCTCGATCGAGTAGTATTTCTACTCGATCGAGCAAACTAACCTATATAAGAGAAGTCTTCGATCCCCTTTTAATTTACTCGATCCCAATTCCCCTTTTGTTCTTCATCTTTCGATTTTTCTGCATAATCTTACCTGCAATTAGTGTTAGTATCCAAATTAATTGTGGACAGAGGCAACTGATGGGAGACGGTGATGATAGCTCCCCAGTTTGATGCTGGTTTGGGGAAGCTTTGTTTTGTGAGTTGTTTCTGTTCCTTTTGTTTTTCCATTCTTCATATATATTTCATTCATTAGGAACATGTATTAGGTTGTTTTTTTTCCCTTTCCCTTATATGCTGTTGTGCTATAGCCAATGAGGACATTGTCTGTTTTGGTTTGGGGAAGTGTTTTACATCCTTTTGCGTCTGCATTTACATTTGTATTGCATTCACGTTTACAATTCATGTTAATTAGAAAAATTTGAAAAAAATCAAAAATATCACGTTTATTTTTGCATATAGTTGAGTCGGATTGGAGTCTTGTTCATGATGAAATTGCACTACAAGTTTATTTTTTGCTATTTTTTGCACCTTTCTTGAGTTATTTAGTAAAATCGAAATAGTGAACTATGAATTTTGTCTTGGAATTTAAATTTGATTATTAGACTTGACTCAACTTTTTGGCAAACTACTTATATATTCTGAGATTTTAGAGCCTATAACTGGTGACATCCATGACCAGTTCATCTAGGAATGAGAGTAGTTACTCCCCACATCTCGTGTCATTTGCTTGTATATGAATTTTGATTTCTTATTGCCTGCCCGCATTGGGTTTGTGGTCGGTATTACGTGTTTTGAGAATATTTGCATCTCCCTTTTCCTCATTTTACCCCATTAACTCCACATAAAGCCATATCTGCCTGTTGCCCTTAACTACATCCTAAACTGAGCCTACCTTTGCCGAGCTAGTTTAGTAGTCGAGGTATATTGTATCATTGTGTCAGTTTTTGGCTCGTTTCATTGATTGGAGTGGGTATTTACGAGAAAAAGAAGAGAAGTGTTGATTAGTGTCTCGATCGAGTACTTTGTTTAGCTCGATCGAGAAGATTGTGTTAGTTGTTGTCTCGATCGAGTGATTCATTCAGCTCGGTCGAGATGTTTTCCTCAATCAGCCAAGAGAAAAAGAAAAGAAAAGAAAAAAATGAAAAAATAATGAGAAAAAATAATTGGCTGAAGTTTCCGTTATCTACACCTCCTATGCGTATCATTATTTTGTTGAGGTGTTATTTGGGATTTGTGTTGTTTATGCCTAGATTTGGTAAGGCATCGAGCTTAATTTTTGATTGTTGGAAGATGGAACGAGTTCTATTGCGGTCTTGTTAGGAACTAGCTTGGCTATTTACCCTCACATTTCCATTAATTGTTTTGCCCCTTCTTACCAATTACCCTCACATATCCATACTTTTGCAAATGTTCGGCACGTGATTGTCCTTGAACGGTGGTTATGCGTGTGTACGGTGCTTGAATCATCTTTCATATTAGTTAGCAATGCATGTAGTGTCGGTCGTAGTCTAGGTGAGTGACTATATTTTCTTCTCTCTTTCTTATACATATTTACTTACCATTTGCTTGTTGAGATAAGAGTGACCCGTGAGAGTCCGAATTTGGTTGAGTCTTGCAAGGTCGAAAGTCTAATTTATTTCCAAGATTGTATAAATTCGTTCACTTTCGTATTAAGCTTTGTAACGATTGATTGAGTGCATTGAACTGTTTAACATTGACTTGTTGCTAGCTCTGAGACTTACTCCATTCCCCTAGGTTTATTTTGTTCCATATAGCTGCATTTAGTTTGCTTGAGGACAAGCAAAGGTTTAGTTTGGGGAAGTTTGATGCGTGTATTTTATATAGACTTTCTAGTCCATTTATGCACGCATTTATATGTCATTTAGGTGATATTATATCGCCAGATGCCCCTATTTGGCTACTTTGTACTTTCATTACTATTTTGTAGGTACAAGCTGTGTAGTAGCGGAAACCGAGCCAAAAGAGTCCACTTTGCATGCATTTAGGAGAATGGAAGGAACGGAACAGAAGCTCTTGCATGGGAAAGCGTGAAACCGCTCGCAATCAAGTCCAAAGCCATGTCCAACACTGCACGATAGGCCAAAAGACCTCGATCGATTATATATTTGGTCGATCGAGGAGCGTTGAAGAGAAAAGACCTCGATCGAGCTGTCCTGTGCTCGATCGAGTGGTTGCTGCTGAAAAGTTGCTCGATCGAGTAGAATTGTTACTCGATCGAGTGATTTCCTCAAATAAAGTCGATGTGGTTATTTCCCTCGATCGAGTAGAATCTATCATGGGCCTTAAGTCCGTAGCTTAATTAGGGTTTAAGAGTTGTGTTTTGTATTATATAAACTCTTATTCATCATTGAAGGGGGGGAGATTCAGAATCATTAGGATTCTGAACCCTTAGGGTTCAGAATTATTAGCTCTAGTCTTCCATTAGTTTCTAAACTTTATCTTTGGTTTGCATTCGGGTTTATCGACGTAGGATTTGTTCTTTACGCCGGATTTGCTAAGATTGTAAACTCCTTTCTTCTTTTCTCTCTTTCTTAACCGTTGTTTTAATTACTGTTTACTCTTCTTAATTACTGCTTTATTATTGTCATGCTTGTTAATTGCGATTTTATTATGTCTATCGTCATATGTTTAATCGTCTTAGTTAGCATCGTTAATAACATGAGTAGCTAATTCTCTTGTATGTTGGGATGAGGGAAACTGTAGTAAAGGCATGTTAGGAGGGATTAGTTTAGCTAGTCGTGAGAATCGATCTTTGCAATTTAATTGAGGTTTAGTCGAATGAGTGCACGCAGGAGACGAGGCTAGGTAGTTAACCCCGACCTGGATCGAGAGATTGGAAGGGAAGGCTTGCTTAGAATTGATAGGTGACTCCTAAGAGGACGAGAGTTAATTAGGCAAATCCCTAGGGCGGTTTGAGACCGAGAGGAGAAAACCATTGCTCTTCTCATTAAAAGATTGACTGACTTAGTTGACCCGTAGATGCCGATACTTCAGTAGACCGAATCCTAGCATATTCTTTCTCTATCTTTATTTCTCTTCCTTTAATCCTTTTTAGTTTAGTATAAACCTTTTCAAACCCCCATAGATTGTTACTGGCAGAATTAGATTTCAGTTAATTAGTTTCCTCCCTGTGGAGATCGACCCTACTTCCGCTATCTTCTTAGTTAGTAGACTTAGGTTTATTTTTGGTGTATAACGACCACATCAAATTTTGGCGCCGTTGCCGGGGAGGCAATTTAATTTTCTGTTATTTATTTCTGTCTCGTCTTAAGGAATTTCTAATTCCTTAAGACTGTTCTTATCTTTTCTCTCTAGTTGTGTATGCGCAGGTAGAGAAGGATAGATAAGACTTTTCAGGAGGAAGACTTGAGTACTCCTGATTCCGTCTTTGACAGTTTTATTTTCATGGAAGATTCGACTGTTGAGACTACCG
Organism: Heliosperma pusillum; assembly: GCA_022085475.1. Taxonomy (NCBI): domain Eukaryota; kingdom Viridiplantae; phylum Streptophyta; class Magnoliopsida; order Caryophyllales; family Caryophyllaceae; genus Heliosperma; species Heliosperma pusillum. Next base: position 4,892 of record JAIUZE010030774.1, on the reverse strand, counting down.
TGACAGCGAAGATGCCTAACATTGTTAGTCACTCCGAGCCCACCGCTGCACGTATACCCCAAGGATTGTGGAAAAAGAAGTCAGAAATTACCACAGCTGAGGGTACTTCCGTAAGTCAAAGGCCTGACGGTGGCCTTGTCACGGAACTATTTGGTTACTAGCCGGGTTTGCAACCCCGTGCAATTTGTAAAAACAATCTTTTGCATTTTCGTTAGACTATTAGACTACTGCGTGATAATCCGTAGTTTAGACAATTTCTTTTTCCTGCTAGACTGTCTTTTGGTATTTCTTTGGGTATCGGTTTGTATTGTTTTTGCAGGAAAGTAAAGCGGAAATCAATCGCCTCAAGGCGAAGAAACAAAGACCTCGATCGAGTGGCATGTAATTCGATCGAGGGGAAAACAAACGAGTAAACCGAGGGTCATCAAAAGAAGACCACTCGATCGAGTAAACCAGAACTACTCGATCGAGCAGTCATGTCTGACAAAAGCCCTCAATCGAGTAGAATTCTACTCGATCGAGCAAACTAACCTCCCTAGAGAGAAGTCTTCGATTCCCTCTCAATTTACTCGATCCCAATTCCCCTTTTGTTCTTCATCTTTCGATTTTTCTGCATAATCTTACCTGCAACTCGTGTTAGTATCCAAATTAATTGTGGACAGGGGCAACTGATGGGAGACGGTGATGTTAGCCCCCCAGTTTGATGCTAGTTTGGGGAAGCTTTGTTTTGTGAGTTCTTCTGTTTAGTTTTTTCCATTCTTTATATATCTTTCATTCATTAGGAACATGTATTAGGTTGTTTTTTTTCCCTTTCCCTTATATGCTTTTGTGCTATAGCCAATGAGGACATTGTCTGTTTTGGTTTGGGGAAGTGTTTCACATCCTTCTGCGTCTGCATTTGCATTTATATTGCATTCACGTTTACAATTCATGTTAATTAGAAAAAATTTGAAAAAATCAAAAAATATCACGTTTATTTTTGCATATAGTTGAGTCGGATTGGAGTCTTGTTCATGATGAAATCGCACTACAAGTTTATTTTTTTGCTATTTTTTGCACCTTTCTTGAGTTATTTAGTAAAATCGGAATAGTGAACTATTGAATTTTGTCTTGGAATTTAAATTTGATTATTAGACTTGACTCAACATTTTGGCAAACTACTTATTTATTCTGAGATTTTAGAGCCTATAACTGGTGACATCCATGACCAGTTCATCTAGGAATGAGAGTAGTTACTCCCCACATCTCGTGTCATTTGCTTGTATATGAATTTTGATTTCTTATTGCCTGCACGCATTGGGTTTGTGGTCGGTATCACGTGTTTTGAGAATATTTGCATCTCCCTTTTCCTCAATTTTACCCCATTAACTCCACATAAAGCCATATCTGCCTGTTGCCCTTAACTACATTCCAAACTGAGCCTACCTTTGCCGAGCTAGTTTAGTAGTCGAGGTATATTATGCCGTTGTGTCAGTTTTTGGCTCGCCTTCATTGATTGGAGTGGGTTTTTTGTGAGAAAAAGAAGAGAAGTGAGAATAGTGTCTCGATCGAGTACTCTGTTTAGCTCGATCGAGCAGAGTTTGTGTTTTTGTGCCTCGATCGAGTGACTTGTTCTGCTCGATCGAGAGGATTTCCTCAATCAGCCAAGAGAAAGAAAAAGAAAAAGAAAAGAAAAAATATATATTGAAAAAATAATTGGCTGAAGTTTCTGTTATCTACACCTCCTATGCGTATCATTATTTTGTTGAGGTGTTATTTGGGATTTGTGTTGTATATGCCTAGATTTGGTAAGGCATCGAGCTTAATTTTGATAGTTGGAAGGATGGAACGAGTTCTATTGCGGTCTTGTTAGGAACTAGCTTGGCTATTTACCCTCACATTACCATTAATTGTTTTGCCCCTTCTCACCAATTAGCCTCACATATCCATATTTTTGCAAATGTTCGGCACGTGATTGTCCTTGAACGGTGGTTATGCGTGTGTACGGTGCTTGAATCATCTTTCATATTAGTTAGCAATGCATGTTGTGTCGGTCGTAGTATAGGTGAGTGACTATATTTTCTTCTCTCTTTCTTATACATTTTTACTTACCATTTGCTTGTTGAGAGAAGAGTGACCCGTGAGAGTCCGAATTTGGTTGAGTCTTGCAAGGTCGAAAGTCTAATTTATTTCCAAGATTGTATAAATTCGTTCACTTTCGTATTAAGCTTTGTAGCGATTGAATGAGTGCATTGAACTGTTTAATATTGACTTGTTGCTAGCTCTGAGACTTACTCTACTCCCCTAGGTTTATTTTGTTCCATATAGCTGCATTTAGTTTGCTTGAGGACGAGCAAAGGTTTAGTTTGGGGAAGTTTGATGCGTGTATTTTATATAGACTTTCTAGTCCATTTATACGCGCATTTCTATGTCATTTAGGTGATATTATGTCACCATATGCCCCTATTTGGCTACTTTGTACTTTCATTACTATTTTGTAGGTACAAGCTGCATAGTAGCAGAAACCGAGCCAAAACAGTCCACTCTGCATGCATTTAGGAGAATGGAAGGAACGGAACAGAAGCTCTTGCATGGGAAAGCGTGAAACCGCTCGCAATCAAGTCCAAAGCCGTGTCCAACACTGCACGATAGGCCAAAAGACCTCGATCGATTATATATTTGGTCGATCGAGGAAAGTTGAAGAGAAAAGACCTCGATCGAGCTGTCCTGTGCTCGATCGAGTAAGTAGTTGCTGAAAAGTTGCTCGATCGAGTAGAATTGTTACTCGATCGAGTGATTTCCTCCAATAAAGTCCTCGATCGAGTGGTATTTTCCCTCGATCGAGTAGAATCTATCATGGGCCTTAAGTCCATAGCTTAATTAGGTTTAAGAGTCGTGTTATGCCTATATAAACTCTTATTTGTCGTCAGTTTTTGGGGAGATTCAGAATCATTAGGATTCTGAACCCTTAGGGTTCGGAATTATTAGCTCTAATCTTCCATTAGTTTCTAAACTTTATCTTTGGTTTGCATTCGGGTTTATCGACGTAGGATTTGTTCTTTACGCCGGATTTGCTAAGATTGTAAACTCCTTTCTTCTTTTCTCTCTTTCTTAATCTTAGTCTTAATTATTGTTTCTCTTTCTTAATTACTGCTGCGTTATTGTTCATGCTTGTTAATTACGGTTTTATTATGTCTTATGTCATATGTTTAATCGTCTTAGTTAGCATCGTTCATAACATGAGTAGCTAATTCTCTTGTATGTTGGGATGAGGGAAACTGTAGTAAAGGCATGTTAGGATAGATTAGTTTAGCTAGTCGTGAGAATCAATCTTTGCAATTTAATTGAGGTTTAGTCGAATGAGTGCACGCAGGAGACTAGGCTAGGTAATTAACCCCGACCTGGATCGAGAGATTGGAAGGGAAGGCTTGCTTAGAATTGATAGGTGACTCATAAGAGGACGAGAGTTAATTAGGAAAATCCCTAGGGCGGTTTGAGACCGAGAGGAGAAAACCATTGCTCTTCTCATTAAAAGATTGACTGACTTAGTTAGCCTGTAGATGCCGATACTTCAGTAGACCGAATCCTAACATATTCTTTCTCTATCTTTATTTCTCTTCCTTTAATCTTTTTAGTTTAGTATAAACCTTTTCAAACCCCCATAGATTGTTACTGGCAGAATTAGATTTCAGTTAATTAGTTTCCTCCCTGTGGAGATCGACCCTACTTCCGCTATCTTCTTAGTTAGTTGACTTAGGTTTTATTTTTGGTGTATAACGACCACATCAATCACAATTCATCAATTCTCATATCAATTATCAACTAACAACAACCATCATCAACAACACGATTCCTAAGATTACTAATCATATTCTAAATACGATTTCTAACATGGAAAACACATTAAAACACGTAAATGATATTGAGTAACCCTTCACCGTTACCTTTTCGCGTCTTTTAACGATTTCTAAACCTTCCTAGTCTCCACCTACATACAATTAGATAATAAAAGATGAATATCATTCACCTTGAGAAAGACGGATAATTTAAAAAAACGAGAAAGACGGTAATTTTATTACCAATACGGATAGAGGAAGATAAGAGGGGAAGAATAAGACGAACTTACGTGAATTTGAACAAGAAATGAAGGCGTAGCGATGATTCGAAGATGGATGAAAATGGAGGCAAGGTTTTGGGTTTCTTAGAGAAGAAGAAATGAATTTGAGTTGTGGGAAATGAATTAGGTTTAGGGTGAGGAAGGGAGTATATGAGGGAAAAAGTCAACGAAAGTTAAAGACGGCTCAAAAGTCAAGAAAAGTCAAACTCGCCTTAAGACGGGATTCTCATGGAATCTCGCGGAAATTCCAAATACGAACTCGAAAATTCTAAATTCGACTCGGAACATAAAATTCTATATTAAAACTTAAATTTGCTGAAAAGTATCCGTAAAATATTTTCACTAGAAAAATGGGGTACATTTCCGGGTGTTACAATCACCCCACCTTTTAAAAAGTTTCGTCCTCGAAACTTGATAGTAGAAAACAAAAGTATCAAAGACAAGAATCGGTTTTAAAAATTAACAAGAAAGCTTTTACAAGGGAAACATTTATGAAACGAGGTTCTTCTCGAAAACGGTTTAAGGAGAATTTTCATAAGTGTGAAACTTTACTTATGAATCACAAGAGTGCCCGTCGCGAACGAGAACTCTAGCTATCAAAAATCAAATCAATGTCGAATTAGTGAAATCGAAATTCAAAACAACGTTAGTAAGTGCAGGACTAGTTATGAGACGTCTCCAATAACAAGTGCAAACATCCAACCAAACGCAAAAATCCAAATATAAAAGCGAAAGAAATCTATTTTCTCCAAAAAGGAGGTACAAAAACAATCTTTAGACTTCTTTGAAAGGTTAA
>JAIUZE010030772.1:0-11893 GCA_022085475.1 Heliosperma pusillum | reverse complement strand
TACCGCGAAGCTTTGAGTATTTAAAGCCTAAGTGAAGTGTATCACTTCTTCATCTATGAGTCTCTCGTCCTTATTGTATTATGCTCTCTTCCTTCTATCTAGGTGCTTCTTTCTCTTCCAACCTATTTGCCTCTTGGAAATTACTCTTGATAGTTCCTCCATCTTACCAGTGGTATCCTTACCTTCCTCTTGTAACATTTTTAAGGATGGCATACCCATTTGTTTGTGGTATATTATACTTAGTCGGAAGAACTTTGAATTTTGTGGAATATTAGTGTTTATTAGAATGAACTTGTGATTTGAGGATAAACTTAGGATGAAACTCTCCTAGTAGTTTTAGACTATGAAAGCTTAATGTTGCAATATCGGTTTGAGGATCGAAATAATCATAATGATATTGGTAGTAGTGGTTAAGAATTTTAGTGATTCTTTAAGTGTTACTTGGGAAATTGTGGTCTTTAAATGTTGGACCCTAACGGGAATAATTACCTTGTGGAATTTTGGATTTGGATGACCAAACTTGAGAATATTGTTATAAGCGAAAACCGATGTATTGAGAGTTGAAGGAGCTAAATAAATTGATTTACGGTCGCATTGCCCTATGATTGGCAAAAGTTAAGTGAAATGAGATTGGGTGACTAATCTCTTTTGAGGATTTGTGTTTTGACTTTTGAAGATGAGAAAGTTCATTGTTAATAACTTAGGATAAAGAATTTTGGAATAAAATGGATCAAAGGATTTCATAGTAAGCCTCTTTTACCTTGTGGTTGTTAGCGATCATGTTTCCCTAGAGATAAATATTTTGGTTGATGGTTTCTAATAAGAGTTTTTGATGAAGCTAAGAAGAAGATTAGAGTTCGTAATGAAATTTTCATGTGGTTTGTTAGTTATGGAATTTACCGTGCCGATGGACCTTAGAAGCTTCTAATTGAATTTGAATAATTGGGAGTTGTTACTCGAAGTGTCATGTTTATGAAATATTCTGGTAGGAATCTGATGATTGAAATTGTAGAGGATAATTGCTCTCTTTTGAGGACTAGTTTACTTGTACAGTTAGTATTGTCGAGTTGCGATCGACATTGGAATTTTCATAGATGGAAGATAGTTTTGAGATTCATTCCTCTCTTTTCCCTCAAATTAATCCTTATTCAATCCGCTACTTTTCAATCCTTCCCCTTTTTAGTCCATTTTATTCGTGTGGACGTATCTCTTAGTATCTCGATTTGTGATTTCGATGTTCGAGTCGCTCTACGTTCGGGTATTGTCTCCTTATTTTGATTCTATCCTTGAGAAAACTTTCAAATCTCCATATCGTAATCCTAATTTAACTTTTTTAAAATAGTTTAAAGATGGTTTGTGTACCCTCTTTTGGAGAAAATAGATTTCTTTCCCTTTTATATTTGGATTTTGTGTTTGGTTGGCTGTTTGGACTTGTTATTGTAGACGTCTGGTGACTAGTCCGGCACTTACTAACACCTGTTTTGATTTTCGATTTCACTATTTTGGCCTTGATTTAATTTTTGATAGCTAGAGTTCTCGTTCATGACGGGCACTCTTGTGATTCGTAAATAAAGTTTCTCACTTATGAAAAATTTACTTAAACCATTTTCGAGAAGAACATCATTTCGTAAATGTTTTACCTGGTAAACATTTTCGTGTTAATTCTTAAAATCGATTCTTGTCCTTGATACCTTTGTTTGCTACTCTCAAGTTTCGAGGACGAAACTTTTTAAAAGGAGGGGTGATTGTAACAACCCGAAATGTACCCTATTTTTCTACTGAAAATATTTTACGGATACTTTTCAGCAAATTTAAGTTTTAATTTAGAATTTATTGTTTCGAGTCGAATTTGGAATTTCCGAGTTCGTATTTGGAATTTCCGCGAGATTCCATGAGAATCCCGTTTTGAGTCGTCTTTGACTTTTCTTGACTTTTAAGTCGTCTTTGACTTTTCTTGACTTTTGAGTCGTCTTTGACTTTTCTTGACTTTTAAGTTGACTTTTCCGACAACCCGTAATTTGAAAGACCGAAATTATATTTGAAAAATAATAAATTTAATTTATTTTAATTTATTACGATTTATTTGAATTTATGATAATTTAATATAATTATTTTGAATTTATTCGGAATTAAAGAGAAGGTTTACGGTTTAACCCCGAACGTCATTTAACTATTCCCGAGTCAACTTAAGTCCCGAAACAAACCCGAAACCCGACTCTTGCATGAGTCACACGCCCATGTCAACCCATTCCACTCATATTAGATCTTTTGATTAAACTAATAATAATATGTAAGATATTTGTAACTTTATCAATCTGTCAGTTTAAATTACGCAAATCGCTTAAAAACAGACCCGATTTCTCTCCATTTCACACGCCTCTTTTCCCCCTCTTAGGACTAGATATTTTCTTTCTTTTGATTACAAAATAACATAATATCTAATTAATATCTAGATATTTGATTAAACTATCATTAAACCTAATAATATCTAATTAATTACCATAATATAATTATAAAACCCGAGTCAATCCCGTAACAACAAATTCAAAACCCGACTCCCGTAATCCCCTATATTTACACGGCACCCACTCCACTCTTACTCACCACTTATCTTTTCATTTTACACTAAATCAACTTAATACCTTTTTAATACTTTCTTTAATCGTTCTTGGTGTTCTTCATCGTTCTTCGTCGTTCTTCATCGTTCTTGAGCAAAATCGTCATAAAACCTTCTTTACTTGTTCAAATCCGTCCTAACTTATATTTCTAGAGTCTCCTCTCCGCTCTCCATCTCCACGTACGTTTTATTTTCAATTCCGACAAAATCGTTTTCAACACTTTAATTATGGAAAATCAAGTTTAATTCTAATAATGTTATTCTTGTCATTTCTTATAGGAGAAGATTTTGAAGACGAGTTTGGTGACTCGTATATATTAGAAGAAGATTAGTAGACGGGTTTTTAGTTCTTTTTTTGGTGCTACTTGATTTTTGTGCTAGCTAAGGTAACGATTCCAAGTTACTCGACGAATAAATGTTACATACTTTTGTTTTTGTTTATATTATTGATATTTACGGTTTTTAACTAGTAACATGATAAGTTGTTATGATTATTATGTTGTATGAATTTTAAGCATGTTTAGTGTTCTTGACATATTTGGATGAATTGTTCATAATCATGATTTTTGTATGAATGATGGTTGAATTGGTTGTTAAAAATGGATGTTGTTAATAAAAATCATGTTAGAAATAATTTGGAGTGGTGGTTGGTTTGGCCGTGAGAAGTGGCCGTGGGTGGTGGCTGGAAAACCGACCTAAACCAGGCCAGTTCAGGCCCGGTCCAGGTCCGGTCTGGGTTGGTCCGTGGGTGGGCTTTTGGGTTGCGTCGATACTTGATTGTATTGTTGTTGTTTTGACGGGTTTTAAATATGTTAAGCATGCGGGAAATATTAAGAAACGGTTTTTAGTAAAGTCGACCAAAACAGCCCAAACCAGGCCCGTGGGCCCAGTCCAGGCCCGGTTTATTCTCGGCCCAAAACAGGCCGTGGGTCCTCCATTTGGACTTGTGACGGTTTTTGAGTTATTGTTATTTTATCGTGTTTTGTAATATTTAGCAAGTGGGAAATGTTAATAAGTAAATTATTTAATTAAAAGTTTTCATAATATTATTATTTCTCACATGTTAGAAATTATAATACGAGATTGTAGTTTAATGTGATATCCTTTAAGTCAAGCGGGTTTTCGTAAGATTTAATAATTCACATGTTAGGAGTTGGAATAAAATAGCATGAAATGAATATGATGATTTTATGTTCAAGTCTAAATGGTAAAGACTCTGTTTCTAGCCGGTTTGACCAAACGGGTTTGGTCAACCTAAGATCTAGTCAGCCCCGTTTTGACTGATGACTCGTCGCGGGACTCGGGTCGGGGATTTGTCTTCAAGTAAGGTTTTATTTAATGAATGAATGAGCCTTGAGTAGATATGAGGCGATATGATATTTGATATGAATTTATATGCAATTAGTCACATGATAGGAAGTTTTCCCGTGACTGTTTGATTGTATGATATATGTCGTGTTGACTAAGTACCCATAGAGAATTATGAGTATATGGCGTCTTGACCATTCTAATTCTAAATGATTATCTTGGACCATGACATGGATAGGCCTTACTATCTTTAACGAGTATATAGTTCACTGCTTGATAGCTTTTGTGTTCCGGCCTGGGGGGTTTATCTCCAAGCTGGAGCATGGCTGCCTAATTGCTTCCACTTTGGGAATGGAGCCGGCTTAAGTACTAGCCAACTCTGCTTAGGGGGTCGCCTAGTAGAGATTCTTATGTACTTCTGGTCATGAGACGGGGAATGGAATAGCTGTTGTCGCTAGGTCTGATCAGTCTAGGACTAGGATGTTTTCCTACCTTGTGGTATAGCCTCGAGTTACAGAAGTCGACTATTGACTGGACTAAGAACTTATGCCTGTTTGTAGAAGTATTGGTCTTTCATGTTTGTATGATTCTATGAATCTTAGAAGGTGAGATGCAAGCCGGCTAAGGTTGATAGAGTTTGTATTACCGGTTGTTAACTGATTCACATGATAGCTTGCATGAGTAGCTTAGCCTTCATATGCTAGGTTATGTGTTAGTTATTTGTTTCATAACATGAAAAACATATCGTATATGTTAAGGTTTTGTATTTTCCATATACATCTCTTTTATGTATTCATGTTTTATTAAACTCGACATTTCGTGGCTGGGAGAACTCGGAGTTACTCCCCACTGACTGTGGCTTCCTTGTTTATATTTAATGCGGTTGGCAGGTTTGTGATGCATACTTGGGTACATTGACGAGCTAGCGAGCGAAGTATTTACCTTGAACCTATATTCGGTTCTTAGGATTGTATATTATTATACACTCTTTTATTTCCGTATTTATACGAGAGATATGTCTCCCGTTTTGGATATTTCTTATGTATAATATTATTCGCTTTTTGTTATGAACCTTTTTATTTAAGACACCTTCGTTATGATGAATATATTTAATAGTAGGTTCCGGTTTTAAAATTACCGATTTTCACTAAAGTGAACCTATTAGAAACGTATTCTCATCTTTTATTTATTTAAATTATTTTTTTTCTTTCCGCAAATTTGAGGGTGTCACAGTTTTAGTTCATCTTCCCTTTTGTTAGATGTGTCCTTTAGGCTGTTGTTGATGGATATATTTTGTGATTGATGTGTTGTTAGCGTCACATTGAGAACACTGTGACATTTAAGTTTGGGGGGAGTCTTTATTTAGGTTGTGTGTTTATTTATGCATTCTGTGCTAGAAATAATCCATAAAAATTATAAAGAAAATTCACAAAATCCAAAAACATGTTATTTATTTTATTAGGTCGAGTCTTGGTGATAATGAATAACAATGAAGATAATTTGCATTGTTTTTGCATTTGAATCCCATCTTAGTCATCCATGAACATCGATTTGACTTGATAGACTGAAAACAAAGCTCAATGATCTAGTCTTGACCATCTTTGACATACCTTTTGCCAATTAGATTTGATAAATTATGTTGGTAAACCACTTAAATTTCTGAGGTCTATAGAGCTTCCTAGGCCAGGAACATTAATAAACTGGTCTTATTGTCATTAGGTCTTTGAGTGTGGTACTCCTTGTGGAATATGTAACATCAAATTGTACAAGTGTGACATTAGTTTGTTTATACTTTTACGCGTTCGTTTGATAAAGTACATGAAGAAAGGTGGTTCTTGTCGTTCAAATGAGCCTCACATAGCAAAAAAGACTTGATTTTATACCCTTATTATTGAGTTCTTTGTGTTTAAACTCGTTTGAAACTTTGTAGCCTATTTTACATCTCATTCATTAGCTACATTCCTAGAATTTGCCTACCTTATCGGGACAATCGCAGTTGGTTGTTTCACATGCCTATCTTACTACTATGGTTGGGTTGGGACTTATTTTGTCAAGTGGGTGTAGTAAAGTTTTTGTTAAAAATTGTGTATTATTCCCTTTGTTGAGAAAAGTTGTATGAAGGAAAAGAAAAGAAAAAAAAACAGAAAATCGAAAAATATGAGATGAAAAGAAGAAGAAAAAAAGTTGCTTCAATTGAATTGTTTAAGGGAAAAGGAAGAGGAATTGGCTAGAGTCTAATCCATTTTTAGAGACTATTGTTAATATCTCTCTTGTGTTGTTAAAGTTGAAGATGATTTCTCTAGTCGGGTTTTAGTTTCTGCTTGAATGTTGTAGAATTGGTTTGGTAAGTGTTGTTGCGACTACCAGTCTTAGCCCCACATTCTCATACATGCCTTGGCACAACCCACTTCTATACCTTCACCAATTAGCCTCCCTTATTGTCCTTGATTCATGTACTTTGGTCTTATTGCAAATGCGTATTAGTTGGGGAAATTATTATCACATTAGAATGCATGCATGTTTCATAAGTTGAGTGAGTGTTTTTATTTCTTTCTATCTTTACAAAACTCACCTTTCAAACACATTTGAGTGTATGATTGAATTCGCGAGACTCCGACTGATTTGTCTTGCAAGATCGAAAGGTAATTGGTTTTGTCAAATACGGTATCATGTAACATCTCGTGATTTGAGCTGCGTTTACTATTGCCCGTGCCTTTGAATTTGTTTTATTGGTACAACTTGGTCATTACTTAGTTATAGATATGAATGACTCGGGATTTGTATGTGCATAAACATAAGCTCTGAGATTTTTCATTTCACCATATGTATGTTGTCTTTGTATTGTGTCTAGTACATTGCTTGAGGGCAAGCAAATGGATGGTTTGGGGGATTTTGATGATTCATAATTATATACATGTTTTTGTCTCCCCTAAGTCACTTTAGTGACGGTTTTTAGTACCTAAATGAACGATTAAATGTCATATTTGTTAGAATGTTGATACTGCCGCATTTTGGTATTTTAATGCAGATCGAATGCATTTGTGGAACAATTAGATGATAAGGAACACCGCGGAGTCGATAGGCACGGAGATCGAGAAGTATGAACACGGAAAGAAACGAGAAGAGGAGCAACACAAAGTCACTCGATCGAGTTTGCATATACTCGATCGAGTCCAGCTAAAAAGGAAGAAAGGCAAATCAAGAACACTAGATTGAGTTTTCCTGTACTCGATCGAGTCACAGCAGGAATACTCGATCGAGTGTCCCATACTTGATCGAGTATTTAATAGAAATCCGTGTTTTCCTAAACTTGTTTCAAGTCGGTTTATTTTGTATTATAAATAGAAAGCCTGTCTTTCAATACTTTTCACGCTTTTAATTACTCAGAAACTCCTAGAAAACCCTAGTATTATTATTAGTTATCGGATTGCTCCAAGTTTCGGAAGATATTCCAATCTTTCAATCTTGTAATCGGTAATTATTCTACATTGTTATTCAAGTTTTAATCTTTAGTTTTTGCCGTTACTTTGTTATTACTCTTATGCGTTTAATTACGTCTCACATGAATTTAATTGTTGTTAGTATTATTAGTATGAGTAGCTAAATTCTCATCTAGGTTTGATAGGGTATCTAGGATTGTTAGAAGGGGTAGATTAATTGATTGAATTGCAATAACATGGTTATCGTTTCATTATCGTTTTTCATCTAGTTGTTTAATTACTGGCCAGGATTAACTAACTAGTCTCGCGAATTATGTGACAACCCTCGCGAATGCGGAAAGATAAAACATACAAGCATGTGAAATGATATGCGGAAATACGGTATTTTAAAAACCTTTAAACATGCAAGATATATATATAACACGAGGTGTGTCAAAATGTTACAAACTAAATACGGAATATACAATAAAGAGACGGGGTCTCTTCAAATGTTAGCAAAGAACAAGTGTTTAACAAAAACTAGCTACTATCGTCTAGAGGTGAACTTCCAGGGACAACGCCCGCTAGCTCACACCCGAACCCCAAAAAGTCACATCCAAAAATCATCCAAGAAGGAAACCTGTTCATCCATGAAAAACATGAATGCCACAGTCAGTGGGGAGTAACTCCGGGTTCTCCCAGCCATATCACATCAAACGTACATATAAGAAAATACAAAAGTAAAGCACGCATATATAGATATACATGTGAGTTACAATAAGAAAAGATAGGCAATTCTATAGATAATGATAAGAACGTAAGAGGCACAAATCCGAATCCATCATGATATTCAAAGACTCGGGAAAGACACTCTTAGGCAATCGAATACGCTCACTAGGGCTTGCATCTCACCGTTAGCGGTATAAGATTGATAAGATTGAGACTCGACAAACAACCATGCCAAGTCATGCAATGATCATGAATACTCAATCATGGAATCACGCATTCAAGTATAACCACATAAAGACGACCTTTCTCACGGTAAATGAAACGCACTAGCATCGTGTACATGGCAAGTATGATTAACAGGCATCCACGGGATAAGCATTTCCCTGTAACGCATACACGATCACATTTCGTATATGTTCACTAATTTCCTCCGGTAGGACGACGAGAATAATACGGTCCTAGTCTAAACCTGGCCAGACTCTCGGAATAACGTGTTCCGATTCGACATGCGATAAACATTTCGCATCCAAGACTCGGTCAATCATATGACGCCGAGTACCCCAAATTCGGTAGCAAAAATTCACGAAAGAGGCGGAAAAGAGCTCAAGCCTCATAACAAGCGGTACGCTACATGCAAATAACACCACCTCGCAAGTACACAACATTTGACGGCCGGGTCGAACAACGCATAGCGTTCAACTCCCAACAACGTCGTTGTATGCCCACTACACATGCAATTAAGCAGTAGGATACATCTCCGTTCCGACATTCCAGCCTTACGAACGGGAAGGTAGCCAAGGGAATGAGAATACAAAGCACAATACAAAATAGTGCTCAAACCGACTCATTTGTAAAAACCGACTCAAAGTGGGAACATATCGAAAACCGTCACAAAACATGTGATACGTGCGAAAGAGATATCGTATAACCAAAACAGGAATATTATAAGACATTACGTAAAATTATACGACAAACCGATCATGCGAACTAATATAAATTACGAGTTTTAGAAGTTGAAGGAAAAATGTACAGCCGTGTTCCAGGCCGGGCTGGAGACCGGCGGCCGGTGGGCCGGCTCAGAACACAGGGTAAAATCCAAAAACAGAGGAAAAAGGGTCTGGGCCGGTCAGTCGACCGGCGGCCGGTCGACCGGCACAGCCAATCATACCAAACTCAAAACTTCAACACTGATGTGTTCCAGGCCGGTTGGTTGACCGGTGGCCGGTTGGCCGGCCTGGAGCACCATATCATGCAAAAACCAAAATTTCCAAATGAGTTTCTGATGTGTTCCCAGCCGGTGGTCAGACCGGCGGCCGGTCGACCGGCTGGGAGCACTTCTTCACCCGAGAGCTTCCAAAGCTCAACCAATTCATTTCAAAACTCAATTATACTTCTAATAATCATCAACAATCAATATATATCATCAATATCCATCATATAACCTCATTTACTAATCATAGCATAGTTTCTAATCTTCCTAATCGTAATCTAATACGATTTTCTAGCATATAAACATGTAAAACACGTAAGTAATACCGAGTAACCCTTCACCGTTACCTTTTGAGCGTCTCTAATGATCGTCAAGCTCCTCTTCTATAAGAAAATAGTCTTTATCGGGATCTTGGAGGTCGCCACCTACAATTAGATCGTAAAAAGATGAATAAAGTTCATCTTGAGAAAGACGGAAAGTTTGAAAAGCGAGAAAGACGATGATTTTAACATCTACGCGGATAGAGGAAGGTACGGGAGTAAGAATAAGATAAACTTACGTAAATTCTATTGAGTAACGAAGAAGTTACGTCAATTCTAAGCTTGAAATCAAAGAGGGAAAATGAGATTTCTTAGAGAGGAAGGAAGTGTGTTTGATTTTGTGTTTAATGAAGAATTAGGTTAAGGAGTATGAGTTGTGTGAGTTATGAAGAAAAAGTCAAAGACGATTTCCAAAGTCCAGAAAAGTCAAACTAGACTTAAGACGGCTTTTTCATGAAATCTCGCAGAAATTCCAAATACGAACTCGAAAATTCTAAATTCGACTCGGAACTTAAAATTATAATTTAAAACTTAAAATTACTGAAAAAGTTTCGTAAAATATTTCTACTAGAAAAATAGGGTACATTTCCGGGTGTTACAATCACCCCACCTTTTAAAAAGTTTCGCCCTCGAAACTTGAGGAAAAATAAAAAGTTACCTTACTCGAAAAGACTCGGATATTTACTACGCATAGAAGCTTCGGTTTCCCAAGTCTCTTCTTCGACATTAGCACTTCTCCACAAAATTTTCACCAAAGGAACTACTTTACTTCTCAATTTCCTATCCTTACGATCTAGGATACGAATCGGCTTTTCTTCAAAGGATAAATTCGGTTCAAGCTCGGGCAATTCCTTTTGAAAGACATGGCTTGGATCACTAACATACTTTCTCAATTGAGAAACATGGAAAACATCATGAACCTTAGCCAAATTCGGCGGCAAATCCAACTTATAAGCAACTGCACCAATCCTTTCCACAATATCAAAGGGTCCAATGTATTTCGGGCTCAATTTACCCTTAACACCAAACCTTTTAACACCCTTCATAGGAGACACCTTCAAGAACACTTTATCACCCACTTCAAATTCTACAGGCCTTCTTCGCATATCGGCATAAGACTTTTGACGGTCTTGAGCGGCTTTCATTCTATCACGAATGACCTTCACATTATCAATGGTTTCAACAAGAACATCGGGACCTAAATCACGATTGTCACTCAATTGATTCCAACATATAGGACTCCGACATTTCCTTCATAAAGAGCGTAATAAGGGACATCTGAGAGATGCATGATAGCTATGGTGTAAGAAAACTCCACCACGGAAGCTCTTTCCCAACTAGACTGAAAGTGCAAGAGCAAAGCCCTAAGCAAGTCTTCTAAAGTCTGAATAGTCCTCTCAGTCTGACCATCCGTAGCGGCATGAAATGCAGTACTCATCAACAACTTACTACCCATAGCCTCTTGCAAAGCTTTCCAAAATCTCGAACAGAATCTCGGATCTCGGTCGGATATAATCTCCAAAGGAACACCATGGTACCTAACAATTTCATCCACATAAGCCTTTGCTAAACGATCCAAATTCCAAGTTTCTTTGATCGGAATAAATCTAGCACACTTGGGCAATCGATCAACAACAACCCAAACAGCATCTTTACCTCCAACGGTCTTCGGCAAAGCCATAACAAAATCCATTGAAATAGATTCCCACTTCCATAGCGGAATATCCAACGGTTGTAGCAATCCACCGGGTCTCTTGTGTTCAATCTTCACTTGTTGGCAAGTCAAACATCTTCCAACATATGACACAACATCACCTTTCAAGTTCGGCCACCAAAACTGTAGCTTCAAATCCTTGTACATCTTATCACCACCGGGGTGAATAGAATAAGGGGAAAGATGAGCTTCATCAAGAACTCGCTTCCTCAAATTAAGAGCATTAGGCACAAATAAACGACCATGGAATCGAAGAACACCTTTATCATCAAATCTGAAATCTTTAGCTTTACCTTCAAGAAGTTTGGCTTGAATAGACTTGTAGGTAAGATCATCAACTTGGCTTTCGCGGATTTCAGGAGAAACACAGGCTCGGCATATAGCACCAAATGAACAAATCCCACGACTCTACAAACTCCAAACTCAATCTTCGAAAACTAGCACAAAGATCAACAGGTAAAACATGACAAAAGCATCAAGCCTGGAAGCTTTCCTAACTAAGAGCATCAGCAACAACAGTAGCCTTTCCTTATGATCAAACACTCAAAAATTCATAATCATTCACCAATTCCAACA
>JAIUZE010030771.1:0-15095 GCA_022085475.1 Heliosperma pusillum | reverse complement strand
ATTTGACGTTGTCAAACACCCCCACACTTGGACTTTTACTCGGCCCGAGTAAAACTCGAGATTAGCACAAATGACACGAGCCCAACAAAGTGTGTGTGGAGGTATTGACCTCTCTTCCCTCACTACACCCTTCTTATACTCCCTCTTAAACAATCCACCAATGACAAAAACAAAACAAAAAGACTCAATTCTTGTGACACTCTTCTCTCACTCCCTCTCCTTATATCATCCCTCAAGACTAAAGACACGACATGCCACCTACTCCGACTCAAATCAACTCCTCCCTACTTATAGCTCCCAATAAAGTAGTATGACCATCTTTTGCCTTATCCCAAGGCATAGCGAGATGGTCTTTCTCAACAACCTCCATAAAAAACCACTCCTTATATCACCCCCTTATTACTCCACTAATGCAAATCATGGTTACTTGGTTGGCCCCAAACTTCACAATTTGCACAACCAAGCGACCACCAACATAAATCCACCAATTTGAAACAAAGTTTTGTGACTCAAAAATAAAAATAAATGGGTTCCTAAGCTAGCCTCCTTCCAATTCCCTCCTTATAACTCCCTTCTTATTCCTCCAAAATCCTCATCATAGGAAGAATTATGCTCAAATTTTTTTTCATTTTTTCATTTTTCCATTTTTTTTCTTGAAAATCCCTCATTTTGCCTAAGGTGCCCTTTCGGGTTTTCACCTTAGCTTTTCCTTTCCTCTCATTGGTGGCTCGCAACTCGATTCTTCATTTTGCCCGGAATGCCCTTTCGGGTTTTCATTCCGTCCTCGGCTACCTTCCCAAATCTTGCCTAGGTGCCCACCCTTGTGGGTTTTCACCTAGCCGGGATTTTCAATTTTTTTTCTTTTCTTTTTCTTCTCTTTTTTTTTTTCTTTCTTTCTTTTCAAAATGAAAAGCAAACACAATACAAGGCATCAAAACAAAACTAACTATGTACAATCTTCTCCCCCACACTTAGAATACACAATGTCCTCATTGTAGGAGAGAAGAAAAAATGTTACCTCATCAATTATCAAAATGAGAAGAACCCGAGGCACCTCCTCGGTTTCTCCTCCTTTCCCTTGCTTCTCTAATCCTTCTTCTTCTCTCCATGCCTTCATCAAGGACTTCTTGAGTGTATGGAGTTGGGTAGTCCGGGTTTTGTTGCATGGACATCCCAAAGAGAGAGCTAGCTAAGCCATAGACGTCCTCTTGTGCCACCGCATCCTCATAGAAGTCTTGAAGATAGGTGTGGTGGCGCTCATTTTGAACGTTAAAGTGGCTCGTAGCTTGCTCCCTCCAAGCATTTTGGGTGGCCCACATTTCATTTTGTTCCCGCCATCTTTTATCTTGTTGCTCTCTCTATAGGCGGGCTTCCTCTTGCCCGTCTAGCATCCTCCTCCATTCCTCACTTTGAGCCCTCTCGGCCTCCGCTCTCAATCTCTCCCTCTCCTCCACAACATTGTGCCAATCATCCAAAGTCTCAAGCCTACCTCCTTGAAGTTGTTGCCAAGTGTTTGAGGCATCCACCCTCCCACGAATGTGCGCCAAGACGTCATTGGTGCTAGCAAAATAGTTAGCCATTTGTTGTTGCCATGGCTCCACGGGTGTGCTAGAACGACCCTCCGCATCAAACATGGGGGTGTCGGTATCATGGTGGCTTTGGAATGGTGATTGGAAATGGAATGGTGGTGGTGGTGGTGGTTGTTGTTGTTGTTGTTGTTGTTGTTGTTCAAAATTTGTGGTTTGGGAAGGTCCTTGCTCAATTGCAAGGATCTCAATCTCCTCTCTCAAATGCTCACTTCCCTCACCACCCTCTCTCCTTACCCTCCTTCTTTGCCTCAAAGGCAATTCCTCTACCTCCTCCTCCTCCGCACTACTTACCCCCAAACTTTCCTCTCTAGGACACTCAAAATCCCATGCCGCGGGTCCTCTAGGTAAAGGATTGTTTTGAGGTCTTGGCAACTTCATGTAGCTTAGCCCGTCACTTCCCAACCAAAACCCTTTCAAGGGTTGCTCTTTGCTAGTCTTAAACATATGTACTTCCTCTAGCCCAAGACGGTTGTACCTTGTCAACCCCCTACAAATGTTCACCGCTTGATCATTACCAATGCCCCCCTCATAATGCCTCACCAAGAAAGAAATCACCCCCCCACAATGGATGCTTGCCCTTGCCGATTTTTGCCTATGCTTGATGCAAGCTCTCAAAAACAAATCGGCCCAATCCGGGATCCCTACCCCCTCCTGAAGCATAGTCCACAAACAAAGCCGGATATGCTCCGACACCTTGGTGGGTTCTCCCGCGGAGTTGAAAATGGTGGTAAGGAACCTAGTAATTAGGCGGAGTACGGGGTGGGTGATGGTTGACAGTTTGGCATCCTTAGACGGGCCGTGGTCACTGGTAATGCTACCCCACATCATATGCATTTTGCCCCTTGGGCACCTAATGTCTTCGGGTTGCTTGGTGATTTTTAGGATTTGACGGATTTCGGAAGTTGGGGCATTATACCAAGTTTGGTTCAATCGGAATCGGTAGGCTTTCTCCTCACCTTCGGGCACATCCAACTCCGACAAGGTTGCTAGAAACTCGTATGCAAAACTCCTATAGGTGTAATCCCAGGAGTTTGGCTCGAGATAAGCCTCTAGCCCTACTTTAGCTAGCATGTCCCTTGTCAAGTTGAACATGCCTAAGGCATGGAGGGTGGTTGGGCAAAAGAATTTGGTGGCTACAAGAGGGTGAGTGGACATTTGATCCCAAATTTTCTTATATTAAGCTTGCAACCTCTCATAGCCCATAAACACCGCCTCTACCTCGGTGTCGGGCTCACTCACCGCGGCCCTCTTATTTTTCCCCTTGCCAAACAACTTGGAGATCTTAGGTGCCATTTCTGCAAAAATTAACAAACAACACACTACAACAATAACAAGCAATCACTCGAAAGATGTTTTTCACTCAAGCAATTCAACAAACACTTGGTGTGCAATAATTTCTACACCTCAAAAAGCTAGTGTTTGTTGAATTTCTTTACCTCACTCAGAAAACTTTATCCAATCCTAACTACACAATCAAGCAAGGGAAAGGGGAACTCAACCTAAGACTAATTCTAGCCTAATTCGAGCAAAAACTTGAAGAATAATGAAAAAGTCGAGTATGAAGTTATACCTTTGCTTTTCCACAAGATTCAAGCTCCTTGATGATTAGAATAGGTAGGAATTCGAGAAATAACCTTAAAAACCCAACAAAAGTTCCTAAAAAATGAATTTGAGGAAAAACAAAAGCTAGGTTTTCAACCGGATTTTCGGAGATTGAGGGTGAGTGAGATTGATTTTGGGGCTATTGATTGTAGAATAATGATTAGGAAGAAGAAATAGATTGATTTTGATGAAAGTTTTGGAAGATTTGAGTGAGAAAGATGGATTTTTGAGGGATTGGGGTGGTTTTGGGTGTGTTTGTCGTGAAAAAGAATGAAGAAGAAGATGTTTTTGTTTTATGAAGAACACGGGCAAAAGAATAGAACAAATGCTGAAATCTGCTGACGACGCAGGCTGCGTCCTACGACGCAGGCTGCGTCCTACGACGCAGGCTGCGTCGAGCACTGCCGAGTCTTCCTAGCTTATGCACTTAGCAAAATTTTTGCTAAGTGCTCCAAACACCCCCACACTTGCAATTTCACTCCAATGGCCCATAATAACCTCCAATATCCAAATTCCATCGATCCGTGAACTTTTTATCCGTGGCACGCATCCCGAGGCGGCCAAAACTCGCAAAACTTCACAAAACCGTTAGTAACTTCAAAAAATTTTGTTTGATGCAATGTCTTACTAACTTAAAACAACTCAAATGCTAAGATTTAAGAAAGAAACTTCAAAGAAATATTCACAAGGATAGAGTATGTACATGTTTTGCCGTTTATTTAGAGTCGATGGCTCGACTTAGCTATTTCAAGCTTTTCAACTTTCATAGACCGGGTCTTCAAGCAAGACCTCTTCTTCCCCCTCCCGGGCACATCCTTGGAAGTAGTGTTTGAGACGGTGGCCATTCACTTTGAGGAGCTTTCCATCCCCGGGCCCCTCCACTTCAATAGCCCCATGAGTAAACACTTTCTTGACGGTGTAAGGTCCAAACCATCTTGACCTCAACTTGCCCGGAAAGAGCTTAAACCGGTTTTGGAACACAAGAATTTTATCACCTTCCTTGAAAACTCTACGGTTTATCATCCCATCATGCCATCTTCTTGTTTTCTCCTTGTAGATGGAAGAGTTCTCATAAGCATCTTGGCGAATTTCTTCAAGTTCTTGTAATTGAAACTTCCGGTGCATACCGCTCTCATCTTGGTTTTGGTTGAAAGATTTGATAGCCCAATAGGCTTTGTGCTCAATCTCCACGGGGAGGTGGCAAGCCTTGCCATAGATGAGACGGAATGGGGACATGCCAATGGGGGTTTTGAAAGCGGTCCTATATTCCCACAATGCATCAACTAGCCTCCTACTCCAATCCTTTCTATCCGGATTAACCGTCTTTTCAAGAATTCCCTTTATTTCACGGTTGGAGAGTTCGGCTTGCCCGTTTGTTTGTGGGTGGTAGGCAGTGGAAATTTTATGATTCACCCCATACCTCTTGAGAAGGCCTCCAATCACCTTGTTGCAAAAATGGGTACCCCTATCACTAATGATAGCTCTTGGAAAGCCAAACCGGGAGAAGATGTTCTCTTGAATGAAAATGGCTACTACCTTGGCATCATCGGTGCGGGTAGGAATGGCTTCAACCCATTTTGATACATAATCCACCGCCAAGAGGATGTACAAATAACCACCGGAATTTGTAAAGGGGCCCATAAAATCAATTCCCCACACATCAAAGATCTCACAATATAGAAGAGGTTGTTGTGGCATCTCATTTCTCTTTGTCAAATTCCCCACCCTTTGACATCGGTCACAAGTCTTTACAAATTTGTGGGCATCTTTGAAAACGCTTGGCCAAAAGAATCCGCATTCAAGCACTTTTCTAGCGGTTCTTTGTGGCCCAAAATGCCCTCCACAAGCATAGTCATGACAATGATGTAAGATGGAAGGAATCTCACTCTCGGGCACACATCTTCTAACAAGTTGATCTTGGCAAAACTTCTACAAGTAAGGATCATCCCATGTATAGTACTTTGCATCGGATTTGACTTTGATCTTTTGATGAGAAGAGAAATGGCTTGGGAGCCGCTTTGTCACCAAATAGTTGACCATGGTAGCATACCATGGCTCCTCCACTTGTATAGCATAATGTGATTCATGAGGGAGACCACCTTCAACCTCCTCAAGAGGGCATGATGGTCTTCCTTTATGGTTTAGCCGGCTCAAATGATCCGCCACCACATTCTTCACCCCTTTCTTGTCTTTTATTTCCACATCAAACTCACTTAGGAGAAGAATCCATCACAACAACCTTGGCTTTGCATCCTTCTTTGCCACAAGGTATCTAATGGTGGCATGATCGGTGTAGATGATCACCTTTGTGCCCAAGAGATAAGATCGGAATTTTTCTAGAGCATAAATCACACCAAGGAATTCCTTCTCCATTGTGGAATAGTTCTTTTGAGCATCATTCAAGAGGGTAGAAGCATATTGGATCACATGGGGTCTCTTGTCACTCTTTTGACCCAAAACCACTCCCAATGCATAGTCACTTGCATCGGTCATGATTTCAAATGGAAGATCCCATCGTGGTGCTTGAATAATTGGTGCGGTGACCAATCTCTCCTTCAAGTCATCGAATGCTTTCCTACATGAGTCATCAAAAACAAACTCCGCTTCCTTGTGCAAAAGCTTACATAAAGGGTTAGCAACCTTGGAAAAATCCTTAATAAATCTCCGGTAGAAACCGGCATGTCCAAGAAAAGACCTAATGTCTCGGGTGTTAGAGGGATAAGGTAAAGTTTTTATGATGTCAACCTTAGCCTTATCCACCTCAACCCCCCTTTTCGACACTACATGTCCTAAAACGATGCCACTAGTCACCATGAAATGACATTTTTCGGAGTTTAAAATGAGATGAGACTCTTGGCATCGCTCTAAGACAAGAGCAAGGTGTTTTAGACATGCATCATAGGAGTCCCCATGGACGGTGAAATCATCCATGAATACTTCTATGATCCTTTCTACATAGTCGGAGAAAATACTCAACATGCACCGTTGAAAAGTTCCCGGTGCATTACACAAACCAAAGGGCATACGACGATAAGCAAATGTACCAAATGGGCATGTGAATGTGGTCTTGACTTGGTCCTCGGGTGCGATTGGGGTTTGAAAATACCCCGAGTACCCGTCAAGGAAACAATAGAAAGCTTTTCCCGCTAATCTTTCTAACATTTGATCAATAAACGGTAGCGTGAAATGGTCTTTCAATGTTACCGCATTCAAACGACGGCAGTCAATACACACCCTCCAACCGGTTTGCGGTCGGGTGGAGACTAAGTCTCCTTGTGCATTCTTGACTACCGTCACTCCCCCCTTTTTGGGCACGACTTGAGTTGGGCTAACCCAACGAGAGTCGGAAATAGGGAAAATGATACCCATTTGCAATAGCTTAATTACCTCTTCTTGCACTACCTCCGCCATGGGTGGATTGAGCCTCCTTTGGGGTTGTCGGACCGGTTTGGCATCCACTTCAAGCCGTATCTTGTGCATGCAAGTCACCGGGCTTATCCCTTTTAGGTCCGCTATGCTCCACCCAAATGTTTCCTTATGCTTTTCAAGTAGGGATACCAATTTGCCTTCTTGGTCCTCGGTGAGTGTGCTTGAAATGATAAGTGGTAGGGTGTTCTTGTCCCCTAGAAAGATGTACTTTAAATGGCTTGGGAGGGTCTTCAACTCGACCTTAGGAGGTTGGATAATGGAAGGGAGGGGCTTGTGGAGTGGAATACTCAAAGCAAACAACTCGGATAGGTTCGCCAGTGCAGGACGCAGGCTGCGTCCAGTGACGCAGGCTGCGTCAGTGACGCAGGCTGCGTCGTACGACGCAAGCTGCGTCGGGTGACGCAGGCTGCGTCGAGCACTGCCTTGCCCTGTTTTCAGCATCTCTATGACGTTGAGCTCCTCATATGTTTCTATTGGCTCTTCCTTCTCCAAGTCTTCAAGACATTCCTGCACATCAAAGGCCAACAACAAACGCAAACCTTCCTCTTCCATGGGGTTAGTTAAAGCTACCTCGAGTGGGTCTCTATCACAAAGTTTATACATTTGATTCACTAATGGCTCAAATATATCCAAGAAGAAACAAGATTGATGGTCACTCGGGTGCCTCATGGAGTCATATATATTGTAAGTTAATCTTTTTCCTTCAAATTCCATAGTCAAGCACCCGTTTGAAACATCGATCTTGGTATTTGAAGTTTTCATAAACGGCCTACCAAGAAGGAGAGGGGTGGCACTAGAGCTAGATTCCATATCTAAGACGTAGAAATCCGCCGGAAAGACAAGATTATCGACTTCCACTAGTACATCCTCTACCATGCCCTTGGGGTAAACACTAGACCTATCGGCAAGTTGAATGACTACCCCGGTCTTAGACAAAGGTCCTAAACCTAGGGTCTCATAGATAGATAGAGGCATGACATTTATAGAAGCCCCAAGGTCTAGCATGGCACTTTTAAAACTTTTCCCCCCAATAGTGCAAGGAATAGTGAACATGCCCGGGTCTCCACATTTCTTGGGTAAATTTTGTTTGAAAATGGCCGACACATGTTCACTCACCCTAACCTTATAGGTTCCCTTCTTAGGATTTCTCCTAGGTGTACAAAGTTCTTTCAAGAACTTTGCATACCTAGGGACACTATTCAACAAGTTAAGAAGTGGGATGTTTACCTCACATTTCCGGAAAGTCTCATATAAGTCATTCTCCTTGGAATACTTCCTTGTGCTTATCAAAGCACTAGGAAATGGGACTTCCGGTATGTACTCCTCCACTTCATCATTTTCAATAGTGTCTTTGCCCTTCCTTGAAGTGTCTCCCTTGGGGTCCTTGCTTGTGGATGCCCCTTTCTCATTCTTCGATATATCTTCTTGACCAACCACCAATTCTCCTTGGTCTTCAATCTCAATGGTTTCCATCTCAATATTCTTCATCTTTTCCTTTCCTTTGCCAAGGGGGTTTACTTCCAACTCTTTGCCACCCCTCAATGTCATGGCACTAGCATTTTCCCTTGGTGGGGGAATGGTTTGAGATGGGAATCTTGTGGAGCTTGAGGCTTGGGATTTTGACAAATTTGAGGCCATTTGGGATAGTTGGGTTTCCAAGTTGTTCACCCTAAGGTTGTTAGCCTCCCTATCCTTCCTTGCTTCCTCTCTATCCCTCCTTGCCTCCTCCCTATCCTTCTCTTGATTGGCAAGAAGTGTTTGCAAGATGTCACTCAAGTTCCCTTGAGAAGAAGAATTCCCTTGATTTGGACTTTGGTTTGGTTGTCTTTGGGATTGAGAATTACTTGGAAAATTTGAGTTGTTGGGTCTTGGGTTGTTGAAATTTCTTTGGGGATTTTGGTTGAAATTGTGTTTCGGTTTTGGGTTGGATTTTGGGCTCTCAAGTGATTGAATTGACCATTTTCAAAACTCTTTGACTTGTCTCCTCCCCACCCCAAAAGATCACGATTTCCCATTTGGTTATACATTCCTCCACCACTTGGGTTTCTAGCATTGTAATTCCCATACCCCATGGCATTGACACTCTCCATAGTGGCTCCTTGCTCAATCATGATGTAACATGTATTTGTAGCATGGTCACCTCCACAATATGAACATTCAAGTGGTTCGGGGTGTTGAGAAAATGAATTACCTTTGTTGACAACCAAGTTGGATACCAAGCTTTTGAGTTCACCCATCTCTTGCATGAGTTTGTGATTTTGAGAGGCATGAGAATCTTCCATGGAAGATACCTTTCTAGAGCTTCCTCCCCTTTCATTCTTCCTCCCGTAGCTTCTTGTATTCATAGCCAACTTCTCAATAATGTTGTTGGCCTCGGCCACATTAAGTGTATCAATACCACCTCCGGTGGCGGCTATAATCATCCGTTGGTCGTTTTGGCATAATCCTTCATTGAAGGCCGTCAATAGATCATCCCCCGATATCCCATGATAAGGGCACCTTGCCACGAGGCTTTTGAATCGCTCCCAATAGTCATAGAGAGTTTCCCCCATGTCTTGCTCAATGGTAGTGATGAGCTTCTTTGAGTGGTTATGCCTCGAATCCGGGTAGTATTTCTCAAGAAATTTCGTCTTCAAACCCACCCAAGTATTGACGGAATGGGCCGGAAGACAAAATAACCATTCCTTAGCGGCATCTTGTAGAGAGAATGGAAATGCCCTAAGTTTAAATTGGTCTTCGGTCACTCCTTGAGGGATGGCCCCTTGGCATATCATGTGGAATTCGGCCAAGTGCCTATTGGGATCATTCCCCACCATTCCATGAAATCTAGGCAAATTATGGACAAAGAACCCCTTGAGCTCAAAATTTACATCCCCCATGGGAGGGTATGCGATACACAACGGTTGCTCTTCATAGTTTCTTGCCCGGATTTCACCAATAGTTCTATTATCTTCCAATTCGGGTGGGTAGATGATGTTCAAAGGTGGTGGTCTCCTAGGAGGTGACTCAAACACTTGTTCTTGTGGTTCTTGAAAAATATTGTTCCCAAACTCTTCTTCACTAGGCTCCCTCCCAAAGGGTCTCCTATAGAGGGGGTTCGAAAACAACCAATTGGAAATGCTACTTGAGGACGGGTCAATGTCTTGGTCACCAAATCCTTCTTGTGACCTAGGCATAAACTTTTAAAAACAACTCCACAACACAATTAGTAACTTCAAACCCAAGTAACCTACAAACAATACAAAAAGAAATATTTGAAAAAAAATCTAAACAAAATATGACACTAACAAGAGTTCAATTTGAATATTTAGCTATATTGCCTTCCCCGGCAACGGCGCCAAATTTGATATGCTAAAATACGGTGTCATTAATTCCACAAATTAGCTAAGTCAAATAACAATTTATAAAACCAAATCTAGACTCGAACCAACCTAAATAAAAGGGTAGTAAGGGTAAGAAAAGGATCGAACCCAAGGGAAAGCGGTATTAGCTAAAATAATCTAATCTAGACACTTGCAAAATATCAATTGACAAAGTAATTACTCTAATCACAAATTAAGACACTAATTACTAATTAAGATACTAATCAAAACAAAGACTTAAATTAATTACAAACTATGATATTCACAATGGAAAACATGTAGATAACAAATAGGGAGAGAGAGTTTTTCATGAGAAAATGATTATCAAGTCTAAAATTACCAATAACAACTAAATACTCAAAGATTCAAATAAGGAGAAGTAACTTAGTGCAATTATCCCAAGTTCCCCCACAATTAGCATAGTAAAGACCCTTCTTTCCTTCCTTGCTCTAACTATCTATTACAAACTTCTAAGAACTAGCCACCATGAATTAAACCATCCATAAATGACTCAATACAACTAAACCCATACTTATTAAAACATAAGCATAAATAAAGATGCAAGCTTTAAGCACAAAACCAAAGAAGCATGCTAGAATCATGTAATGAAACATTAAACCATGTTCTAAATACACAATAACCCAATTTCCATTCAAAAGATTACAACTTTTAAACCAAAGTTACAATCTTTCAAAGTTGCTTCAACAAATACCAAGACAAATCAACCAAATTCATCAAGACAAAGCAATTTAATCAAACAAACAATTACTAAGATGGTTAGTCTTAACAACAATTCATTTAACAATGAAATTCAAACAAAGGAAAATGGAATTAAATAGAGAAGGAAGGATTAAAAAGGTCTTACAATGCTAAAAGGGAAGACTTGTTCAAATTACACTAAGCAAAAGAAGATTAGCTACCCATAGTCTTCATATTACAACCAATTTCTAAGTAAAAACCCATTACAAGAGCCAAAGTTGAAGAACAAAAAGAGAGAATTCTAAGGAAAATATAATGTTGTATGCTGAATGCTTCATCGCCCTTCTCTCTCTTCAGATTTCTTCTTTTATACCCTTGGTCCACAAACCTAGGGGCTTTGAAAGGTGGGCTTCCAAAAGACAAGATGAGAAAATGAGAAAAACCCGTGCTGAGAAATGACGCAGGCTGCGTCCTACGACGCAGGCTGCGTCCTACGACGCAGGCTGCGTCGAGCGCTGCCCGTTTTTACCTTTGCTTCCTTCTTGACTTTCGTTGACCCATAGTCTTTTGGCCCCGCCTTGACTTCCATTGACCCATTGGGCTTGGTCTTCATACCTTGGTGATTCATTGCTAGCCCACTCCAATTTCCGGGTTTTTGGGTCTCGGGTTCTCGGGTTTGACTTTCATTGACTTTCGGGATTTGACTCTCAAAATTGACTTAAAATACTAAATACTAACATTATTACAAAAACTAAAATTAACATAAAACATAGCTAATGACCCGTAAAAAAGTAAAACGAAAGACTCTAAAAATTACTACTAGACACGACAATATTTGACGTTGTCAAGACTATCATCTCCTAAAGAATTTAATTTAACCGAATCTATTCTTAATGGCAGGATCTTATTTGTTATTGCGTTTATGACTCTCAACCACGATGAGGATGGCGAAAGTTTCAGCCATGTGCCTGAACTGCTATACAATAGTTGTAGGCACGGAAAATTTATTTAAGGGCCAAGAATAAACTAAAATGAATTATTTTAAGTTAATAATAAATTTTATCTTAATTTAATTATATTTGTCCCGCTCAATGGAATCCGGATTGACCCATATTGCAAATTGGGTTATTTGGGTCTGAAAGCAAAGAAATGGTCAATTGGGCCCAATGAGAAGTCAAGCTCACAAAAGAGTCAATTGAGCCCAATTGAGAGGTCAAACTCACAAATAGTCCATTGGGCCCAACTAGTCAAGCTCATGAAGAAGGCCCAAGTCTTCAAGTCCATTAACCAAAGGAGAAATCCATATAAATAAGAGAATTCTCCACTATTCCGAAGGGGAGAAAAAATCACTTTTATAAGAAAAAGCTCATTTGTCAAAGTGAAGAGAAAAGAGACATCAAAAGCTCTCAAATTCTCTCTACAAATCTCCTTCGCAAGTAGTCAACAAGCACCACAAAATCGTGCCGCCTACGCAAGGAAAACTCAAATCAAACTTAAGCATCGAAGAGAGACTCAAGTCAACGCGACCCTCTCAAGAAGCTAAAGTCAAGAAAGCGAGCCTTGAAGATCGAAGACTCGTACCTTTAGTAACGTTGTAGAATCAGAGTATAAATAGAGGTTGTATACATAACTTTCTGATATTAATATAAACTCATTTGTTTCTCTATTTTGTGTTACAGTTTTATTGCAATACAAAATTTGTTGTTACAATAGTAACAATACCTTTGTCGGTAAAACGGCCACGTCAGGTCCAAATCTTGGACGAGGAGTTTTTAATATGTTAGTACTTGAAATACAGCTCAATAGCACTTGAAATACAGCAGGATACATCAACACACAACGTCAGCTACTCTTCGCAAATTATTAAGGAGTTTTTAATCTGTTATTTCTATGAGAAGAGAGATTCAATTAACCCTCTCTTCATAAATTGTCGTTTCATAAACAATTGCTTAAAAAAAATTATGCAAGCCTTAACAGCATAAAGAAATAGTAAAGAGTGAAAACACCATACCTCAGCTGCGTATTCCCATATTGTACAGTCGTTAATGGAACAAATAGTTGTGCAGATTACATCTCTTCCCAGTGTCCTATTAATTAGACCTTTAATAATAAAGGTCACCAAGTATATCATCAGATATGTTCGGAGAAACCTGGCATATGGAGAGGTTGCTCCTCCCTTTTGTGGGTGATATCACCTCCTCAGCTGGTAGTCTCAACTTTAATGGTCTGGATATGGACTTGGCTTGTGCAGCCTCCGACTAAGTTAAGAAACCCTGTAAGACGTGATTCAAAACGTTAGGTTTGACATTACCAAATAATGACAGCAAACCAAATACCTGCACTAATATAGAAACACTCAAGATAATTTTGATACGAAGAGACGGGATATGTATAACAGAAATAGGGGGGTGGAGTAACATAATTAGTTTTACAATCATTATGTCCAAAGGCATGCTTTTTACTAGAGCAAATTAATACTGTTATTAAATACTATAATAATTGAAAAAGAAGTTTAATTGGGTTTGAGAGATATTGTTAGCTATAAAAATCTGGAAGCGGCATCTGAGATTTTTATGTACTACGCAAAAAATGGTATTATTTAGCGTCTATGTTTGCGTAAATTATGATATTACTTCAAGGTTGACAAGATACAATTTTAATGCTGTAAGAGAAACATCACAGTTTACGGGAAAAAAAACACTTAGGTGTATAGTAGAACAATCAAACAACAGCAGACAGAAACAAGTGACGGAATGATTTAACGCTAAAGGAAAAGGGAAGTAAAAATTGGATAGACGACTGATACCAATTGTACCAATTGTACAATTGTACAATTGTACGGTGATTATACCAATTGTACGGTGATTATTGAAAGGGGCGTCGTCTATTTCCTCCTAGCAAGACCTAGCATTTGCATCTCATACACATAATACAATATGACACCTGCGGCGAACATGACAGTGTTATTTGTAAAGAATCAATGTTTCACAATCGTTGAGTAATACCGTAAGAACAGAAGCAAAAGAGTGAGTTCTAAAATAGGTATATCACATACCAATGTGATGTCAAGCAAACATCATAGATAGCGATAGTATAAACAAAGGGCATGGAAGCCAACATCATAGATACCCAACATCGTAGATAGCGATAGTAAAATGGAGTTAATCGAGGGGAGATTAAGGCGAAGAGATATATACCTACCTCGGGATTAGCGACATCCAACATAGCCAGAGAAGTTGTGTCAAATAAATCGGTCCAACGACTGAAGGAGGCTGACAACACCAAAATGTGTCGTGTTTAGTAGTGTTTATTAGGTTCATTTAATATACTTTTTACGGGTCGTTAGCATTGTTTTATGCTAACCTTAGTCCTTGTAATTATGTTGTTATTTAGTATCTTTAAGTCAAATTTTAGAGTCAAGCCCGGAAGTCAACAAAAGTCAAAGTCAAACCCGAGACCCGAGACCCAAACCCGACAATTGGAGTAGGCTAGGAGCAAATTATCAATGCAAGAAGAGCGAGTCCAAAGGGTCAATGGAAGTCAAGGCGAGACTAAAGTCCAAAGGGGTCAACGAAAGTCAAGGCGCTCAACCAAGGGGAAAAACTGGCAGCATGAAACGCTGCCTGCGCCAGTGAACGCTGCCGGCGTCCCACGACGCTGCCAGCGTTCGTGGGCGCTGCCAGCGTCCTGGCCTTAGACAGGTGTTCCTTCATTCTCCGTCTTGTCATTTTGAGGCCCATTTCTCAAGGCCCTAGGTTTCCAGAGCCAAGGGTATAAAAGAGCCAGATTGTAGCGAGAGAGAGCATGCAACATTCCACAACAAAACACACTAGAATTCTCCCAATTTTAGTTCTTCATTTTTGGCTTGTAATTTGGTTGAACTTTGTTATGGGTTGTAATACTTGGATTATGGGTATCTAATCCTCCATTTCTTAGTGTAATTGGAACAAGTTCTTTCCTTTTAGCATTGTAAGACCTTTTGAACCTCTTCTTCTCTATTTAATATCATTTTCTCATGTTTAAATTCCATTGTTGAATGAATTATTGTTGAGACTAACCATCTTAGCAAGTGTTTGTTTAATTAGTGCTTTGTCTAGATAAATTTGGTTAATTTGTCTTGATATTTTTGAAGCAACCTTGAAAGATTGTAACTTTGGTTTAAAAGTTAGAATCTTTTGAGTGGAATTTGGTTTATTGTCTGATTAGAACATGGTTTAATGTTTTATTACATGATTCTAACTTGTTTCTTTGGTTTTGTTCCTAAAGCTTGCATCTTTGATTTGGGCTCATGGTTTAATGGGTGTAAATTGGGTTGTAAAGGGTCATCCTTGGTTGGTTTAATCCTTGGTTGACTAATTTCTTGGAAACTTGTATTAGATAATTAGAGAAGAGAGGAAAGGAAGAGTCTTTACTT
>JAIUZE010030770.1:0-20328 GCA_022085475.1 Heliosperma pusillum | reverse complement strand
TAGAGATCGTTGTTCTTACAGCGATTCATCCATAGCGTGTAGTTTATATTAGTTTATTATCTTTACTGTGTTTTATCAAGGGATCGATGTCCCTTGTGTTTATTTAAGATACAATTTGTATAAACGATTTATTAAATTTTGTTTTGGTTTTATATTATAGTGACATTCGCGGTTTGCTTTTAAAGTTTTCAAAATCTCGTGTTTTCCGCTGCAAATCTATGTGTTTACTTTACTACTAAATCGCGGGCTATCACTGACACAGTTTCTGATTGACTTTGATTTCTACTCCAAGGCATTCTGTAAAAAAGGGGTGAATGGGA
The DNA here is from genome assembly GCA_022085475.1 of Heliosperma pusillum. Lineage (NCBI taxonomy): Eukaryota > Viridiplantae > Streptophyta > Magnoliopsida > Caryophyllales > Caryophyllaceae > Heliosperma > Heliosperma pusillum. The sequence goes on along the minus strand of JAIUZE010030770.1, from coordinate 20,008 downwards.
AATTTTTGGGTCATAAAGAATTGTGAGTGTACGAAGGGAACAATGCGATAGGAACTGTCCAACCCCTTCTCAGGGTCGACTAATATCGCAAGGCCACTCGAGTAGTAGTGAACTAGAAATGCGTGACCATGCTCGAAAGGTATCTACGGTAGATAATTCCGGTCAGACACCTTGCATTGAGTCGGAGATTATAATGGGACAGGAGAATTGGTGACGCACACTTGTTTCGAACAAGTGGGAGATTGTTTGCAACAGGAGTTGAACCTCCAGCCAGCCTGAACAATGTCACAGTAAGAACATGGAGCTTACCACCTACCCTACACCCAGGACTGCTAGGCAGGAATCCCACAACAGAGACACCAAGCTTACTACCTCCCAAACACTCACCCTTATGTCAAGAACCACCAGGAACACTAGCAAGAACAACCACAACAAGACTGACCAGAGCAGGGTCCATCCTTCAGAAAACCAGCCAGAACAAGTCCAGTAACCAGCCAATTCTCATGCAGCACGAGTCCAACCAAGGGCTCCAACTTCTTTTCCCCTTTAATTAAGGTCCTTAGCAACATAAAAGTCCAGGACAAGTTTTCCAAATAAGTTCTGGAAGTCCATCTAAAACAGCCTACCATATTAAAGGTCATTTGAGGAAGTCTGCAGGAACAAGTCCAATTTAATCTGTCCAAGACTCCTTACTTTTGTGTGATCAACTTAGCATAAATAAGAACGTTGGGAAGGTATCTAGCAGTCCCTCTCAACCCCCAAGAACAGCAGCAAATAGCCAGACAAAGAACCCCTAAGGAATTAAGCAACATTACCATTTAAGGCAAGGACAAGAGCACTTTTCAGCTTTGTTTTTCTGTCAGTTGCAGTCTGTCATGGCTCGTTCTTATTAGCTGACTTTTGCATTTCTTTTATCATTTTTTGTAAGGCTCTTAAAGCCCTTAGATTATGTTATTTTCAAGGGTGGAGATCTAATGTAATTGCCTATATAAGGCCTGCTTGTAACTCTAAGGAAATCAGACTTGAATTAATATAAACCTGAACTTTGTTCTGCAATTCTTTAGCAAAGCTAAGTATTGTGGTAACTCTTAGTGAACTTGTGTGTGACCTAAGATTACAGTGTCTAAGAATCATTACTTGTGTGTTTTGAGTCTTAAACACAACCTTTGCTACCTCTGCTTGTGTGTTAAGGTGCAAAGTCTTATCTGTTCTGCCTGGCCTAGTGCAGGTTTCTGAGTGAGTGAGTGTACGTGTGAGGGAGTGTTCACCCTGGCCCCTTGTAGCCTCTGAAAAGCTCTATTTTTGTAGAGGTTTTAGTTCAATTGGTTATCAGTGCTTTGGTTTGTGAGTTCATTCACCTAACTACATTCAAAATACAAAAACCAACCATGAGTGAAGAGAGATTAGCAGGGCTTGAAACCACAGTTAGTGGCCTTGCTAGAACTGTCATGGAGATTACAGCATCCTTCAATGAGTACTTAGATGGTCAGCTCAACATTGGTGGAAGAGGAGGTAGAGGTCGTGGTAGAGGAGCACCTGTACCACCTGCTGCAGGAAGAAGGAGACAGCATGTGGAACAAGAGGAGGCATCACATTCAGAGGGCTCAGAGCAGGGTCTTCCTAGACACCATGACAAAGACATAAAGGTAGAAATCCCTGACTTTCTAGGTAGCATGAACCCTGATGATTTCCTAGATTGGTTAAGGTCAGTAGAGAGAGTCTTTGAGTTTAAAGGTTATACTGATAGGAGGGCTTTTAAAGTTGTTATCATGAAACTAAAAGGATATGCTACTCTATGGTATGAAAACATGAAAAGTCAGAGGGCTAGGGAAGGTAAAGAGCCTATTAAATCATGGGATAAGCTTAAAAAGAAAATGAAGGATAAGTTTGTGTCCAAAGACTACACCCAAGACATGTTCATCAAAATAACCCACCTGAAACAAGACAGTAGGTCTGTTGAGTCCTACCTGAGGGATTTTGAACAGCTCACACTTCAATGTGAGATTACTGAAAAACCTGAGCAGAAGATAGCTAGGTTTCTGGAAGGTCTTGATGAAAGGGTAGCTAGCAGGGTAAAGTTACAGCACCTGTACTCCTTTGAGGAGGCAGTTAGCCTGTCTTTGAGGATTGAGAAATTAGGAAAGGGAAAGTCAGCCCCTACCAAACCCCAAGTTAGACCCTCTTTTAAGCCTTACACTGGAGTCAGGATAGGAGAACCCTTGGTCCTGCTAAGCCTCCTGTAGTAGACAAGGGGAAGGCCCTTGAGACAGACCTGAGGAGGACAGTGGCCCTCAGGAAATGCTTTAAATGCCAGGGCTTTGGACATTTTGCCAAGGATTGTCCCTCTAAAAGGGCTTTGAGCAAGATGGAGATTGTGGAGTGGGGTGATGAAGAGATCCTTGTGTGTGAGGATAGTCTGGAGGAACCTGAGGAAGAACCTAGTGAGGAGATGATTGAGCCTGATGCAGGGTTGAGTCTAGTGACTTGGAGGGTTATGCACACCCAACCTCAACCCTTGGAGGATGATCAGAGGCAGCAGATATTTAGGACTAGGTGTACCATAAAGGGAAGGGTTTGTAACATGATAATTGATGGGGGAAGTTGTACCAATGTAGCCTCCACAACTCTGGTGGATAAGTTGTCCCTAACCACACAAGAACACCCCCACCCTTACAAACTGAGATGGCTGAACAAAGGAGTGGAAGTGAGGGTTGATAGGCAATGTGTTGTGCCGTTCTCTATTGGCAAGGGCTATACTGATGAAGCCTTGTGTGATGTTCTTCCTATGGATGCTTGCCACCTCTTGTTAGGCAGGCCATGGGAATTTGATAGAGACTCTATACACCATGGGAGAGACAATACCTATGCCTTCAAGTTTGGTAACAAGAAGATCATCTTGGCTCCTGTGCCTCCCAATGTTAAGGGGAACCTAACTCCTGTCAATGATGTGTCCAAGGAGGTTCTGTTGTTGAGTGAAGCTGAGGTTGTTCAAGAGCTCATGGGTGATGAGCCTGTGTTCATCCTCCTTACAAAAGAAGTTCTACTCCCCCAAGAAAGCATCCCAGCTGAGGTCCAGCAGGTACTGGAGGCCTATGGAGATGTGTTTCCTGATGAACTGCCTAGTGGGCTGCCCCCACTCAGGGGGATAGAACACCATATTGATCTCATTCCTGGAGCAATGCTACCCAACAAGCCTGCCTACAGAAGTGATCCAAAGGCCACTCAGGAACTACAAGCTCAAGTTAGTGACCTACTCAGCAAGGGCTTTGCGAGGAAGTCCCTCAGTCCATGTGCAGTTCCTGCCTTGCTAGTGCCCAAGAAGGTTGGGTCTTGGAGGATGTGCATAGACAGCAGGGCTATCAACAATATCACCATCAAATACAAGTTGCCCATACCAAGGTTGAATGATATCTTAGATGAGCTGAGTGGAGCTCAGGTCTTCTCTAAGATTGATTTAAGACAAGGGTACCACCAGGTGAGGATCAGGGCTGGGGATGAGTGGAAGACAGCCTTTAAGACCAAGCATGGGTTGTATGAGTGGCTGGTAATGCCTTTTGGGTTGTCTAATGCCTCAAGCACCTTTATGAGGTTGATGACTGAGGTACTGAGGCCCTATCTAGGGAAGTTCATTGTTGTGTATTTTGATGATATCTTGGTATACAGTCCTTTAGCAGAAGAACACCTCCAGCACTTGAAATTGTTGTTTGATGTATTGAGGAAGCATAAGCTGTTTGGCAAGATGGAGAAATGTACTTTTATGCAGGAAGAGGTTCAATTCCTAGGATTCATCATATCCATGGAAGGGGTTGTTGTTGATCAAGACAAGGTGAAGGCAATTAGGGAGTGGCAGGTCCCTAAGACTATAACTAAGGTGAGGAGTTTCCATGGGCTGGCCTCCTTCTACAGAAGGTTCATTAAGGGGTTCAGTTCCATCATGGCTCCCTTGACTGAGTGTATGAGAAAAAGAGAATTCAGGTGGAATGACAAGGCTGAGAGGTCTTTTAACATCATCAAGGACCTCTTGTGTGAGTCTCCTGTCCTTGTTCTCCCTGATTTCAGCAAGTTATTTGAGGTGGAGTGTGATGCTACTGGTAAAGGCATTGGTGTTGTCTTGACACAAGAACAAAAGCCTGTGGTATACTTTAGTGAGAAGTTGAGTGGTGCTAAGCTCAACTATTCAACATATGACAAAGAGTTCTATGCAATAGTCAGGGCTTTGTACCATTGGGGTCATTATCTGAAGCTCAAGCCTTTTGTATTGCACTCAGATCATCAGGCACTCAAGTACATCAATGGGCAGCACAAGTTGAATACTAGGCATGCTAAGTGGGTGGAATTCTTGCAATCCTTCTCATTCTCCAGCAAGTAAATTGAAGGCAAGAACAATGTGGTGGCAGATGCCTTATCAAGGAGAACCATGATGCTGACTTTTATGGAGCAAAGGGTACTTGGGTTTGAGCACATGAAGGAGTTGTACAGGGAGGATCCTGACTTAAAGGAGGACTGGGTGGCAAGGATGGAAGGCATTCCTAAGAGTGGAAGTAGATACTGGGAGCAGGAAGGGTTCTTGTTCCTAGGGAACAAGCTCTGTGTACCAAGGGGTCCTTAAAGGGGGTTGCTAGTGAAGGAGGTACATTCAAATGGCCTAGCTGGTCACTTTGGAATCCAGAAAACTTATGACATGCTGCAGGAACAATTTTATTGGCCAAAGATGTTGGGAGACGTTCAGGATGTGATCAGGAGGTGCAGTGCTTGCCAGAAGTCCAAGTCATTCTTCCAGGCTGGAGCCTACACCCCCTTACCAGTTCCAGATAAGCCTTGGGAGGATGTTAGCATGGATTTCATTGTAGCTCTTCCTAGGACACAGAGGGGCAAGGACTCAGTCATGGTGGTTTTGGACAGATTTAGTAAAATGGCACACTTTGTTGCCTGCAAGAAGACTGAAGATGCCATAAGAGTTGCAGACCTATACTTCAAGGAGATTGTCAAACTCCATGGGGTACCAAGGACCATAGTATGTAACACCCCGTAATTTGAAAGACCGAAATTATATTTGAAAAGTAATAAATTTAATTTATTTTAATTTATTACGATTTATTTGAATTTATGATAATTTAATATAATTATTTTGAATTTATTTGGAATTAAAGAGTAGGTTATACGTTAAAACCCGAACTTCATTTTACTATTCCCGAGTCAAATTAAGTCCCGAAACAAACCCAAAACCCGACTCCTACATGTGGCACACGCCCCAAGGCACCTTTTTCCTCATTTTTGGGCTTTTGATTACTTTAGATTAAACTAATACAAATATCTAAGATATTTGTAACTTTATCGATCTGTCAACTTACATTCTGCAACAAATCGCTTAAACCCGGACCCGATTTCTTCCTCTTCCACACGCCTTTCCCTCTTGTCCCTTAGGATTAGATATTTTCATTTCTTTTGATTAAACTAACATAATATCTAATAATATCTAGATATTTACCATAATATATATTTACCATAATATCTAAGATATTTATAAAACCCGAGTCAATCCCGTAACAACAAGTTCAAAACCCGACTCCCATTAATCCCCTATATTACACGGTCCAGCCCTCCCCTCTTACTCACTAATTATCTTTTCATTTTACATTAAATCAACTTAATATCTACTTAATACCTTCTTTAATATAATCACAATTGTACTTGGTGTTCTTGATCGTTCTTGAGCAAAATCGTCACAAAACCTTCGTTACTTGGCCAAATCCGTTCTAAATTATATTTCTAGAGTCTCCTCTCCGCTCTTCATCTCCGTGTACGTTTCATTTTCAATTCCGCCGAAATCGTTTTCAACACTTTAATTGTTGAAATCAAGTTTTAATACTAATAATGTTATTGGTGGTGGCCGTGTATGGTGGTGGCCAATTAACCGTGTATGGTTGTTAATTAAAACATGTTAGAAATAAATTTGGGGTTGTTGTTGGTGGTGGCCGTGTATGGTGGCCGAGAAACAGGCCCGGTTCAGGCCCGGCTGCCCGGTCATGGTTGGCCCGTTAATTGGCCCTTTGGGCTTGTGTCGATACTTGATTGTTTTGTTGTTGTTTTGACGGGTTTTAAATATGTTAAGCATGCGGGAAATATTAAGAAACGATTTTAGAAATGGTTGGCCAAAACAGGCCCAAACCAGGCCCGTGGGCCCAGTCCAAGCCCGGTTCAGTCTCGGCCCGGTTCAGGCCCGGCTGACCCGTGAGCCCTCCTTTGGGCTTGTGACGGTTTTTGAGTTTATTGTTATTATTATATCATGTTTTGTAATATTTAGCAAGTGGGAAATTTTAATAAGTAAATTCTTTAATTAAACGGTTTTCATAATATTATTATTTCTCACATGTTAGAAATTATAGCATGAGATTGTAGTTTAATTTGATATCCCTTAAGTCAAGCGGGTTTCGTAAGAATTAATAATTCACATGTTAGAAATTAGAATAAAATGGCATGAAATGAATATGATGTTCTTATGTGCAAGCCTAAATGGCTAAGACTCTGTTTCTAGCCGGTTTGACCAAACGGGTTTGGTCAAACTATGATCTAGTCAGCCCCGTTTTGACTGATGACCCGTCGCGGGACGCGGGTCGGGGATTTGTCTTCAGGTAAAGTTTTATTTAATGAATGAATGAATGAGCCTTAGTAGATATGAGGCGATATGATATTTGAATGTGATTTATATGCAATTAGTCACATGATATGAAGTTTTTCCCGTGACTGTTTAATTGTATGATATATGTCGTGTTGACTAAGTACTCATAGAGAATTATGATTTTATGGCGTGTTGACCATTCTAATTCTAAATGAGTACCTTAGACCATGACATTGATAGACCTTAATATCTTTAACGAGTATATAGTTCACCGCTTGATAGCTTTTGTGTCACTGGCCTGGGATTTTGATACCAAGCCGGGGCATGGCTGCCTAATTGCTTCCACTTTGGGAATGGAGCCAGCTTAAGTACTACCCAACTCTGCTTAGGGGGTCTCCTAGTAGAGATTCTCATGTACTTTTGGTCATGAGACAGGGAATGGGTTAGCTGTTGTCGCTAGGTCTGCGCAGTCTAGGACTAGGATGTTTATCCTACCTTGTGGTATAGACTCGAGTTACAGAAGTCGACTATTGACTGTGCTAAGAACTTATGCCTGTTTCTAGACGTATTGGTCTTTCCTGTTTGATGATTCTATGAATCGTAGAAGGTGAGATGCAAGCCGGCTACGGTTGATAGAGTTTGGATTACCGGTTGTTAACTGATTCACATGATAGCTTGCATGAGTAGCTTAGCCTTCATATGCTAGGATATATGTTAGTTATTTGTTTCATAACATGAAAAGCATATCGTATATGTTAAGGCTTTGTATTTTCCATATACATCTCTTTTATGTTATTCATGTTTTATTAAACTCGACATTTCGTGGCTGGGAGAACTCGGAGTTATTCCCCACTGACTGTGGCTTCCGTGTTTACATTTAATGCGGTCGACAGGTTTCTGATGCATGCTTGGGGTACATTGACGAGCTAGCGAGTGAAGTATTACCTTGGACCTATATTCGGTTCTTAGGATTGTATTATTTAATACACTCTTTTATTTCCGTATTTATTAGGGGGATATGTCTCCCGTTTTAGATACTTCTTATGTATAATATTATTTCCTTTTTGTTATGAACCTTTTTCTTTAAGACACCTTTGTTATGATGAATATATTTAATGGTAGGTTCCGGCTTTAAAATTTACCGATTTTCACTAAAGTGAACCTATTAAAAACGTATTCTCATCTTTTATTTATTTAAATTACTTGTTTATCTTTCCGCAAATTCGAGGGTGTCACATAGTATCTGACGGGGACTCTAAGTTCATGAGTCACTTCTGGAGGACACTTTGGAAGCTGCTAAGGACAAGGCTCCTATTCAGCACCTCTCACCACCCTCAAACTGATGGACAGACTGAGGTAACAAACAAGACATTGGGCAGGATCCTCAGATGTATCATCTCTAAGTCCTTGAAGGATTGGGATCTAAAGCTGGCTCAAGCAGAATTTGCATTCAACAGAGCCCCCTCTACCAGCACAGGTAAAAGCCCCTTTGAAGTTGTTTATAGCACTAACCCCTTGATGCCAACAGACCTTGTACCAGTAGCAAGGAAGGTGGTGCCCTATGATGCAAAGACCAGAGTGGAGCAGATGATGCAGATGCATACCAAGGTGAAACAGCAAATTGAAAAGTCCAATGAAATGTATAAGTCCAGAGCAAGAGGTCCAATGAAATCCAGAGAGTTCAAGGCAGGGGATCTAGTGTGGTTGCACCTAAGGAAGGAGAGGTTTCCTGACAAGAGGAAGAACAAGCTGTGTCCAAGAGCAGAGGGTCTCTTTGAGGTCATTGAGAAGTTGGGTTCTAATGCTTACAAGATTGACCTCCCAGGAGAGTATGGAGTGCATGGTACATTCAATGTTGGTGATCTAAGCCCATATTATGGAGAATATGATGATGACACTAGTGAGGATTTGAGGGCAAATCCTTCTCAGGAAGGAGAATTTGCAACAGGAGTTGAACCTCCAGCCAGCCTGAACAATGTTACAGCAAGAACATGGAGCTTACCACCTACCCTACACCCAGGACTCCCAGGCAGGAATCCCACAACAGAGACACCAAGCTTACTACCTCCCAAACACTCACCCTTATGTCAAGAACCAGCAGGAACACTGGCAAGAACAACCACAGCAAGACTGACCAGAGCAGGGTCCATCCTTCAGAAAACCAGCCAGAACAAGTCCAGTAACCAGCCAATTCTCATGCAGCACGAGTCCAACCAAGGGCTCCAACTTCTTTTCCCCTTTAATTAAGGTCCTTAGCAACATAAAAGTCCAGGACAAGTTTTCCAAATAAGTTCTGGAAGTCCATCTAAAACAGCCTACCATATTGAAGGTCATTTGAGGAAGTCTGCAGGAACAAGTCCAATTTAATCTGTCCAAGACTCCTTACTTTTGTGTGATCAACTTAGCATAAATAAGAACGTTGGGAAGGTATCTAGCAGTCCCTCTCAACCCCCAAGAACAGCAGCAAACAGCCAGACAAAGAACCCCTAAGGAATTAAGCAACATTACCATTTAAGGCAAGGACAAGAGCACTTTTCAGCTTTGTTTTTCTGTCAGTTGTAGTCTGTCATGGCTCGTCCTTATTAGCTGACTTTTGCATTTCTTTTATCAGTTTTTGTAAGGCTCTTAAAGCCCTTAGATTATGTTATTTTCAAGGGCGGAGATCTAATGTAATTGCCTATATAAGGCCTGCTTGTAACCTTAAGGAAATCAGACTTGAATTAATATAAACCTGAACTTTGTTCATTTGCAACTCTTTAGCAAAGCTAAGTATTATGGTAACTCTTAGTGAACTTGTGTGTGACCTAAGATTACAGTGTCTAAGAATCATTACTTGTGTGTTTTGAGTCTTAAACACAACCTTTGCTACCTGTGCTTGTGTGCTAAGGTGCAAAGTCCTATCTGTTCTGCCTGGCCTAGTGCAGGTTTCTGAGTGAGTGAGTGTACGTGTGCGGGAGTGTTCACCCTGGCCCCTTGTAGCCTCTGAAAAGCTCTATTTTTGTAGAGGTTTCAGTTCATTGTTGGAGTAAGTGTCCTCAATAATAGTGTGATCACTTAATTAAATCTCAATAATAAGAATACAAAAGGATGATAAATACTATAGTCAACTGGTCCATATTAATTGGTAACGATTGGCAAACTAGAGTTTGACGTTACTGTCGTATGATGGTGGCGATCAGTTGAGTCGTTGAGGTCACACCGAAAGGTCGATTCCCTAATCATGAAAGTTAATTAATTGTATAGCGATACAGATTAATTAATCCCTTGAATTGAACGAGTTCAAACTATATATGAGAATTATATCTTATTGTAATATGATTAAATAAGATACATATTGGTAATTAAATGTTAATATTACCAAAGTTGAATAATGTTTATGAAACGTTAGAGATGAAAATGATTAGTTAATTATAATTACAATAAGTTGTAGATTATATTAACTATATGTGAAATAACTCATTTTACATACATGTAATCATAAATTATTTCTTAATATGTTAAGTGTAATTTATTTGTTATAAGACTATATTTAATTGGTTAAATATGAATTTGTTAAAATGGTTATATCATGTCACATGTCAAATGAAAAAATGTAAAGATAAAATGGAAGTCCATATTACCTCATAGGGGCCGGTTATGGTAATATGTATTAGGGTGGTAATTAGTTATGGTTTAATGTAATAAACAACGTGATTACACCTTAATAGCCCTTAGCCTACCCTAGTGACTTGTGTAAGAGAAAAAGCAAGCATGCTTGTCCCCTTCCCAAGCCCCTAGACCGTCGGCCCCCATGTCCCATTTGATGAGAATAAGTTCTCATTTTATCCATTCATTCAAATGCATCTTGATGACTGATCTCTCTAACTGTACAACTTGATGAAGTTGTTCTAAACTAAGCTCTCATACAATCTCATAATATTACTAGTAGTAGTAATGTTTACATAATATATATGATATATAGGGTGCCTCTTATATTATATAGCACTATAAGATAAGAGTTCATTTTAGGATAGTCTAGGTGCAAGTAAGAAGAGTGCTTCTACACATGAAGATTGAAGAAGTTCATCCCATAATGATTTAGCTCAAGAACAAGAATAGGAAGGTGTCCTATCCTTGTGCCCATTTCGGCCAAAAGCAATGTGAGGAATCGTTTTTCTCCTTATCTTTGTCTTCATAGTTTGCATGCACTACATCTAAGGGAACTAATTAAATAGTTAATCATAAGAAGTGTCTTAGGAGGAGGTTGATGAACCTAACACTATTACCCTTCAGTTTACACACAGATGGTCCAAAATCAAAAACTGTCACCCATCCTGCTTCCATAGCCACTAAACCTACCATGAAATTAACCACCAAATCCGACACATTCATCCTTATTCATATGCTCATACCTTAAACAATCATCTAACTTATCATCGACACCCTTCTCCGTAAACTTCATACACACCTAAAATATTATTCAAACCACCTCTCCTTCACCAAACGCCCACGCTTAGCCCCTAAACGTCACATTTCTCATTTAAAAAGTTCACCCACCTACCAGAATACCAACCTCTACCTTTGAAACCTCATTTTCCAATCCCATAAAGCTTAAGTTGAACATGGCATAAAAAAATACAAAAACTTAGGTCTTGATTGATTAACGACAAAATGGCCATTTTCTTTTATCATGTTGAGAGTTTGGCCTTGTTAGAATAGGAAATGTGCTATTTTTTATGTTGGTCGGCAACATAATGAAATAGTAAATTAAGGTATAATTTTCTGTTTACATTATAACCTTTAATTAGTAGATTATATTAGAAAATAAAAATTGATGTTTTTCTCATTTTTGAGTAACTTTAAAATCAAACTTTATCTTTATCATAAGTGTGATTAATATCATTTACTATGACTGTAGAAATTTAAACAAGGTCAAATAGGTTTGGTAAAAGTTATACTAATAAATTGTACAAAGTGATAAAAATTATTCTATTATTAATATGAAATAAATGTCATAAAATATATTTAAAATATTGAGGCATTGCAGAATTATAGAAGAGTTAATAAATGTATGACCCCTTTTTATGTTTATACTTTATACTTTATTTTATATTTTTCCCTTAATGTGGTTAACGCCGATTATTATTAATGAACAGTATAGTATTAACAATAATTAGTTTGGTCCCTAGAATAGAATAGTACCGTTTTTTATGCATGTAAATTTGTCACAAAAAAGGTTTGAGAGAAAAGGTCTTTCACTAAGTTATGAGGAGACTACTCTTACCCTTTTATGAGTTTTTCATGACTTTTTTTAGATATTGAACGTTACTTAAAGTGTCTCTTATATTTTTATGATAACTGTACCTAATTATCATTAACCCCCTTTTGAATCTGTTTTATTACTCATGATACCATTTTTACTTTAAATCGTAAAACAGTCGCACACTTTTATTTAAGAGACTTACTCATTTGTCACAATAAGATATTTTGATTAGCAAATTTGTAGTAACTTTCTTTACCTTTTTCGTTTTCCAGAAAAATTTAGATATCAAACTTTATATTTATCAATAATTTAGAGATATCCTTTTTATAGTTTTAAACATTAATAAACACTTTTACAAAGTTCAGTCATTCATATAAGTTAATATAACATGTCAATAAAATGTTTGTTATATTCTACTTTTGCAATATTTTTGTGTTCTTAGTCACTTGCAAATATTTTACTTTGTGAATTATCATATTTGATACTTAAAGTAAAATTGAAGACGAATACTAAAATGTAAGGCAAAATAATGTTTTTTTGAAATGTTTTACTTTTGGCCGTAAAGAAGATTTCAAAATTAAATTAGATGCCTCCTATAAATATTTTGTACTAATGATATGACAATTATTAGTTAGTCGAGTTAGATTCACAAGGCTATAAAAATAAATTTTCAGACTTCCTCGGGTTTGGATCTGATATGACAATTAATTTTCACCAGTCGAATAAGATGCCTCGCTTTCTCAAGATTGTGAAGCAAATGGAGCTCCGAAGGAATCCGGCGTGCTTCATACTAGATACTCCTTTTATGTATCAGCTACACCAGGAAATCAATCATATTAAGCAGGATGATCTTTCTATTGCTGAGTATTATGCTAAGCTTCGTTCAGGATGGGAGGATATCAGGTCTCTTGATCCACTTCCTGAATGTGATTGTGGTGCCATTGATACATGTACTTATAATATTCTCAAGAAAATTGTGGACAGAGAGAATGTTCATCATATTCTGGATTTTCTGATGGGATTAGAGAAGAAGTATGACACAATTCGTGATCATATTCTTGCTTTAGATCTTATCCCAGGCATTAATCAAGTATATGCCAAACTACACCAAGCAGAAGTGCAATTCAACTTGAATAATGCTACTCCAGGAAATACTGATGCTATAGCTTTGGTTGCTACATATGGTGGTGGACCTAATAAAGTTTGGAGACGTGATAACAAGAAAGTTAGATATGACAGCACTGTTGATCAAGCAGGAAAGGCAGAGAAACCAATCTATTATTGCACAAGATGTGAGAAACCAGGTCACACACTTGAGTTCTGCTGGGTTCACAAAAGAGAGCAGGCCAAACGCCCAACCTATGGTCACAAATATAGTGTTCCGACTACTTTTGGCAAGAAATTTGCAGCTAATGTGGAAGAGGTCAAGAATTCTGAAATTGATACTCCTCTTGATGCCCCTGTCACCACCAATCCTGCGATTGATGCTACTTTTGTGCATGTTGTTGCCAAAGAACTGTTAAAACTCCAATCACAAGGCTTTTCTGATACTGCTAGTTCTTCTCAGTATCCAGGTATACACTTAGCTTCTAGTGCTCATATTTCTAACAATCCTATAATTAACATGAACTGGATTATTGATTCTGGCGCCTCAGATCATATGACATATGATTTGTCTACTTTTCTTTGTGTCAACAAACTTATGAAACCTATAGCTCTCAGTCTACTTGATGGACAGACTAAGCATGTTAGATATATTGGTAGTGATAGTATTACTCCTAAAGTAACATTACATGATGTCTTATATCTTCCTGATTTCAAACACAATCTCCTATCCCTTGGAAAAATATTAAATGATGAAAAATTATGTGCTAAATTCACTCCCACTGGTTGTGTTCTCCAGGACAGTTTAACTAAAGAGGTCATGTGTTCAGGCTTGAAGAAAGCTGGCATATATCATCTTACTAGTCATTCTCTAAATAATTGCTCTATTCCTGTATCTAGCAAACACATTGTAACTGCTAATGTAGTCTCTGCTGATACATTTCTGTTACATGCTAGATTAGGTCATAGTGATATTTCTACAATAAAACATGTAATGCCTCAGGCTTGTTCAATCATTAATTCCAAGGGTTTTCATTGTGATACTTGTTCAAAGGCTAAACATCAAAAAAGTCATTTTCCAATCAGTTCTTCTATAACTCATAGACCTTTTGAATTAGTTCATGTGGATTTGTGGGGGCCTTATAGAGTCTTAGCTCTCAATGGTGCATCCTACTTTCTTACTGTGGTAGATGATTTTAGTAGAACCACATGGACTATGCTGTTGACAAACAAGAATTCTGTCTCTCACACCATTGAGCATTTTTTGGCCTATGTCAAAAATCAATTTAATACCACTGTCAAAATTCTAAGGTCTGATAATGGCACAGAAATACTACAAAAGGATTGTAATAAGATTTTTGCTGTGAATGGCATAATACATCAAACTTCTATCCCTGGAAATCCTCAACAGAATGGGAGGGTAGAACGAAAGCATAGACATCTTCTTGAAGTAGCTAGGGCCTTACGAATACAGGCTCATCTACCAAAGAAATGTTGAGGAGATCCGATCTTAGCTGCAACCCACATCATTAACCTTCTTCCTGTTGTTCTGAAATGGAAAACTCCTCATGAGTGTCTCTTTGGTACAATGCCTGATTACTCTCATTTGAGAGTGGTGGGGTGTTTATGTTATGCAGCTCAACATGAGGGTGATAAATTTGCTGACATGGCTCTTAGATGCATTTTTTTAGGGTTACAGGTTATACAGTCTGGACAATCATAAGGTTCTTTATAGCAGGATTGTTGTTTTCAGAGAACATCTATTCCCTTTCTCTCCTACGTTCAGTCATCATGACTGCGATTTGCCTATTGAAATGCCTACTCCCCTTTCCCCTATGTTGGATGAGGGTGATGATACTCTTAGCCCTGCCATTCTTCATACTACTACACCTACCTCAGACACAGTTCCTGATGACAATGCTGTCATTTTTGCCTCCCCTGCACAACCTCTTATGACAGCTTGTACCTTTGGTAGTTCTGATCCTCTCAGAAAATCGAAAAGAACCAGGTTTCTGACTTCCAAACTCCAGGATTTTGTCTGCCAAGGATTGCCTACTTCCATCACTGATACTTCAGCAAGACCTGAAGTCAATGCCATAATTTCTTCCACTGCTTGGCTAGATGGATTAGAGTTTCAGGGATATTCTCAGGATTACCAAGTATCTTGTAATAATGTTCTCCACTTGTATGAACCATCTACATATGCTCAGGCAAAGAATGATCCTCAATGGTTACTTGCCATGGATAAGGAAATAACTGCACTTGAAAATAACAATACTTGGGTACTCACCACCTTACCTCTCAACAAAAAGGCAATTGGGGCCAAGTGGATTTATAAAATAAAGTTCAATCCTGATGGCTCTGTAGAGAGGTACAAGGCTAGGTTAGTAGCTAAAGGCTATAGTCAAATTGAAGGAAAAGACTATACGCACACCTTCAGTCCTGTAGCAAAGTTCACAACAGTAAGATGCATTATTGCCATTGATGCAGCCAGCGCATGGCCTTTGCATCAATTGGATATCAACAATGCTTTTCTACATGGGTTTCTTGATGAAGAAGTTTACATGAAGAAGCCAGAGGGATATACCAAAGGGGCACCAGGGGAAGTCTGCTTGTTGAAAAGGTCCTTATATGGACTTAAACAGGCATCTAGACAGTGGAACTTTGAACTGTCTAAGTTCCTAATTCAGAATGGTTATGTCAAAGCCAAGTCTGATTACTCCTTATTCACTAAAGGCCATACCTCAGGGTCGTTTGTTGCTGTCATTGTTTATGTTGATGACCTGCTCATTACTGGGAATAATGTCTTGGAGATTCAGGCTATTAAGAGTCTTTTACATGAGGCTTTCACCATTAAGGACTTGGGTCAGCTGAGATACTTTATTGGCATTGAAGTGTCCAGGTCAAATGCTGGTATTTTACTCAATCAGAGGAAATATATTGTGACAACCCTCGCGAATGCGGAAATAAAACATAACAAGCATGTGATTTATATAGCGAAAAATACGGTGTTTTTAAAACTTTTTACATGCAAGATAGAAATACGAGGAATGTCAAATTAATACAAACTAAAATAGAATATACTACAAAGAGACGTAGTCTCTCAAAATGTATCAAACATCAAAGTTATTAGCAAACTAGCTAAACAACGTCTAGAGGTGACTCATCCAGGCCAACGCCCGCTAGCTCACACCCGAACCCAAAATACCACAAGCAAAAAGCTATCCAATCAAGCAACTTGTTCATCCATGAAAAACATGAACGCCACAGTCAGTGGGGAGTAACTCCGGGTTCTCCCAGCCATATCACAATAAACGTACATCAACGGAAATACAAAAGTAGAAGCATGCATATAAAAATATACATGTGAAGTACGAGAAGGATAAATAGGCAATTCAATATGTAAAGATAAGAGCATATGAAGTACAAATCCGTAACCATCATATTATAGAAAGACTCGGGGATGACACTCTTTGGCAACCATACACTCACTAGGGCTTGCATCTCACCGTTAGCGGCATAAGTTTGATAAGATTGAGACTCGACAAACAAACCATGCCAAGTCATCCAAAGATCATGGATAATCAATTATATAATCATCCAAACAAACGTACAATACGTTGACGACACCTCTCACGGTAAATGACACGCACTAGCACCGTGTACAAACTGTATGATTAAAATCGCATCCACGGGATAAGCATTTCCCTGAACGCATACACGATTCAATTCATTTCGTATATGTAGATTAATTTCCTCCTGGTAGGACGACGATCATAATACGGTCCTAGTCTAAATCTGGTCAGACTCTCGAAATAACATTTTCCGATTCGACAAGCGATAACATTTCGCATCCAAGACTCGGTCATACATGGAAGCCGAGTACCCCAAATTCGGTCAACCTTCACGAAAGAGGCGGAAAAGAGCACAAGCATCATACAAGCAGTACGCACCATGCAATGACACCACCTCGCAAGTATACAACATTTGACGGCCGGGTCGATCAACGCAAAGCGTTCGCCTCCCAACAACGTCGTCATATGCCCACTAACACATGCAATTAAGCAGTAAGGATACACTCCCCCTTCCGACATTCCAGCCTTACGAACGTGGAGGTAGCCAAGGGAATGAGAGTACAAAGCACATAGAAAATTAGTGCTCAAACCGTAACATTTGTAAAACCGGCTCAAAGTGGGACATATCAAAAACCGTCACAAAACATGCGATACAAGCGAAGGGATTATCATATATTCGAAACATTAATATTTAAAGTCAACTTATAGAGTCAAACCCGGAAATCAACAAAAGTCAAAGTCAAACCCGAGACCCGAGACCCAAACCCGACAATTGGAGTGGGCTACAAACAAATCATCAATGCAAGAAGACTAAATCCAAAGGGTCGAGGAAAGTCAAGGCGGAAACTAGAATTCAAAGGTTCAACTTTGGGAAAACTGGCAGCAAGAAACGCTGCCAGCGCCAGACGACGCTGCCAGCGTCCTGGTCTCAGGCACGCGATCCTGAATTTTCAACGCATCATCAACATACAACAATCAACATTTATTAACTCAAACCATCAATTCTCATATCAATTAACAACTAACAACAACCATCATCAACAACACAATTCCTATGATTACTAACCTTATTCTAAATACGATTTCTAACATAGAAAACACATTAAAACACGTAAATGATATCGAGTAACCCTTCACCGTTACCTTTATGCGTCTTTAAACGATTTCTAAGCCTTCCTCCACTAGATAGTAATCCTTATCGGGATCTTGAAGGTCTCCACCTAAACAAAGACGACAAAAGATGAATATAATTCACCTTTGAGAAAGACGGATAAATTGAAAAGCGAGAAAGACGGTAATTTTATTACCAATAAGGATAGAGGACGATGAGAGGAAAAGAATAAGACGAACTTTAGTGAATTTGAGCGAGAAACGAAGGAGTAGTGTCGATTATAAGTTTGAGCAAGAATGGAGCTTAGGTTTTGGGTGGTTACTAGATGAGGAAGAAGAAGTGAGTTGTGAGGGAGTTTAGGGTTTGCGGGTGTGGAAAAATTATGGGAAAAAGCCCTTAAGCGCCTTAAGACGTAACTCACTAGGAATCCCGAGTAAAGTCCGAAAACGAACTCGGATTTTCTAAAATAGATACAGGAAATTTAATTCTAGACTAAAACTAAAATTCGCTGAAAAGTATCCGTATAATATTTTAAAATACAAATAGGGTACATTTGCGGGTGTTACCAATCACCCCACCTTTTAAAAAGTTTCGTCCTCGAAACTTGAGAGTAGAAAACAAAAGTATCAAAGGCAAGAATCGATTTTCAAAATCAACACGAAAACTTTTACAAGGGACACATTTATGAAACGAGGTTCTTCTCGAAAACGGTTTAAAGAGATTTTTCATAAGTGTGAAACTTTACTTACGGATCTCAAGAGTGCCCGTCGCGAACGAGAACTCTAGCTATCAAAAATCAAATCAATGTCGAAATAGTGAAATCGAAAATCAAAACAAACGTTAGTAAGTGCAGGACTAGTCACCAGACGTGTAACAACTCGAAAAGTACCCAATTTTTCTAGTAAAAATATTTACTAACACTTTTCAGCAAACTTAAGGTTTTAAAATAGAAATTTTTGTTCCGAGTCGTATTTTGAAATTCCGCGTTCGTATTTGGAATTTCTGAGAGATTTCATGAAAAGACCGTTTTTAGTCATCTTTAACTTTTCTTGACTTTTAAGTCGTCTTTGACTTTTCTTGACTTTTTAAAAGTCGTCATTGACTTTTCTTGACTTGTAAGTCGTCATAAACTTTTCTTGACTTTTAAGTCATCTTTGACTTTTCTCGACCTTTTAGTCAACTTTGACTTTCGTTGACTTTTCCCGACTCGCCTCGTAATTTTAAAGACCGAAATTATATTTGAAAAATAATAAATTTTAATTTATTTTTATTAAGATTTATTTAGATTTATCATAATTTAATATAATTATTTTTGGAATTAATTCGGAATTTAAAGTAATACTTTTAACGTTAAAACCGAACGTCATTTAAACTATTCCCGAGTCATCGTAAATCCCGAAACAAAACCGAAACTCGACTTTGGCATGAGTCCCACGCCCATGTCATCGTTTTCCACTCACTTGAGATATTTTATTAATTTCGATTAAACTAATACAAATATCTTAGATATTTGTTACTTTATCGATCCGTCAGTTTAAATTACGCAAATCGATAAATCAGACCCGATTGCTCACCAAACCACACGGTTTTCCCTCCTCTCTTAGACCTTGATATTTTCTTTCTTTTCATTACCATAACATAATATCTTGATATTTAATTCAATTAACTTAATATCTAATTAATTACGGTAATATAATTATTATACCGGGTCAATTCCATAACAACAATTTCAAAACCAACTCACTATTTTGCTCTATATTACACGGCACTCCAACTCCCACTTTACTCACTAACAACTTTTCATTTTACCACAAATCAACTTAAGATCAAATAAATCGTTCTTCATCGTTCTTGAACGTTCTTCGTCGTTCTTCATCAGTTCTTCGTCGTTCTTGAGCAAAATCCTCATAAAACCTTCATTTTGTTAATTAAATCCGTCCTAACTTATATTTCTAGAATCTCCTCTTCGCTCTCCATCTTCAAGTACGTTTTATTTCCAATTTCGACAAAATCGTTTTCAACACTTTAATTATGGGAATTCATATTTTAAGTTCTAATAATGTTTTTCTTGTCATTTCTTATAGGGGAAGATTTTGAAGACGAGTTTTGTGACTCGTATATGTTAGGAGAAGATTAGAAGACGGGTTTCTTATTTTCTTAGTTCTTATTATTTTGGTGCTACTTGATTTTAGCTAGCTAAGGTAACGATTCCGAGTTACTCGACGGATAAATGTTACATAGCTTTGGTTTTTCTTTAGTTTTGGTTCATCTTTAGGTTTTGTTCTTATTATTATGATTTTATGATTTTTAGTTAGTAACATGTTAAGTAGTCGTTAGTATGGTGTTTTATGATTTTA